>PVJI01002008.1:0-157285 GCA_004026765.1 Micronycteris hirsuta | reverse complement strand
CTCGCCTGTCTTCACGTCCACGTCGGCAGACGGCAGCTCGACGCTGATGTCACTGGTCTTGACGTCGGCCTGCACGGAGGGCAGGGACACGTCCACCGAGGCCTCGATGGGCTTGCCTGAGGCGGACATGCCGAAGGACGGCATCTTGAACTTCGGCATCTTGAACTTGCTCTCTCTGGCTGCCAAGTCTTTGTCCCCAAGGCCCATTTCCCCCTGCTGTGTTCTTTCTTTTTCCCTTCCAGTTGGTTTTTTTTTACGTCGTCTAACTGCTTTGCTGTCTTCGCCATCGCTGTCCTCTGGGTCCTTCTGCAATTTGAGAACATGAGATGCATGTGCCTCTGTGTGTGTGTGTGTCCTGTCCTTGTGTCCTTCACCCTCTTTCCTTTTTGTTTTAAAATATATTTTATTGGCCCGGCTGGTGTAGCTCAGTGGATTGAGTCGGGTTGGGAACTATAGGGTCCCGGTTTGATTCCCAGTTGGGGCACATGCCTGGGTTGCAGGCCAGGTCCCCAGTGAGGGCCATGTGAGAGGCGACCATACATTGTTCTTTCTCCCTCCCTTCTCCTCTCTCTGAAAATAAATAAAATCTTTAAAATATATTTTATTGATTGTGCTATTATAGTTGTCCCATTTCCTCCTTTTATTCCTCTGCACCCGCCCTTTCCTTGCCCTTAATTTTTGTCCATGGGTCATACACATAAGTTCTTTGTCTTCTACATTTCTTATACTATTCTTTACCTCCCCCGTCTGTTCTGTAGCTATCGTTTATGCTACTTATTCTCTGTCCCTTTCCCCTCTCTGTCCCCTACCACTCCCCTGTTGATATCCCTCCATACCTTATATAAATCCCTTTAACATTTTATATAATAAAGGCTGGGTGGTGATGAACTTCTTGAACTTGACCTTATCTGAGAAGCACTTTATCTGTCCTTCCATTCGAAATGAGAGTTTAGCTGGATAGAGTAATCTTGGATGTACGTCCTTGCCTGTCATGACTTGGAATACTTCTCTCCAGTCCCTTCTTGCCTGCAAAGTCTCTTTTGAGAAATCAGCTGACAGTCTTATGGGAACTCCTTTGTGGGTAACTGTCTCCTTTTCTCTTGCTGGTTCTAAGATTCTGTCCTTATTTTTTATCTTGGGTAATGTCATTATGATATACTTTAGTGTGTTCCTCTTTGGGTCCAACTTTTTTGGGACTCTCTTCAGCTTCCTGGACTTCCTGGAAATCTATTTCCTTCACCAGCTTAGGGAAGTTCTCCTTTATTATTTGTTCAGATAAGTTTTCAATCCCTTGGTCTTCTTCTTCTTCTTCTTCTGGCACCCCTATGACTCGAATGTTGGGACGTTTAAATATGTCCCGAGGTTCCTAAACCTCTCCTTGTTTTTTTGAATTCTTGTTTCTTCATTCTTTTCTGGTTGGATGTTTTTTTTCTTTCTGCTGGTCTACTCCGTTCATTTGAGTCCCAGTTTCCTTCTCATCCCTATTGGTTCCCTGCACATTTCCCCTCATTTCCTTTAGCATATCCTTCATTTTTCAACTAATTGCGACCATCTTTCTTCCAATCCTGTGAGCTCCCTGATTACCAGTGTTTTGAACTGTGCATCTGATAGGTTGACTATCTCTTCATCGCTTCGTTGTATTTTTTCTAAAGCTTTGATCTGTTCTTTCATTTGGGTCATTTTTTTTCCCTCAATGCACCTGCTACTTTAAGGGGTGGAGCCTTAGCTGTTCACCAGGGCAGGGTAACCCACTTCATTGTGTTGTGACACAGCCTGTGGGGGCGGGGCCTGAGAGAACAATCCCACTTGCTCCATTCTCCACTGGCTCCCAGTCACTTCCCCCGCTGTCCACAAGCAAGTTGGGCCCTTTCCTGCTGGCTCTGGAGTCGGTGGGTGGGCTTGTGTATGTTCTAGGACCCTGTGGGTCTCTCCAGTGAACTCTTCTGGAGGCCTGGCATTCCTCCCCCCCCCACCCCCGCCTCAACCTCCACAGGTGTTTTCAATCGGTGGTTTGAGGCTTCATTTCCCCAAGTTGGTGGGTGGTGCAGTCTACTCCTCTCCTCAATTTTTCTCCCGGTTTATCTGTACGTGAATGGGAATGAGGGACCGCCCGGTCCACCAGTCTCAGCCCCACTGGGTCTGGTTGGGCCGGTTGCGGGTTTCGCCAAGTGCACCGGCTGCATTTGGCCAAGCGTGCCCACCGAGGATCTCTCCGGGCAGTTGCAGCGTTGCCGGTCCTGCTCCACAAACCCGCGTCTTGCCACGCTCTCCACCCCCGGCTCCACCCCGCTCACCAGTCTGGATGAACGTCTCTTCTTTAACTCCTTGGCTGTCAGACTTCCACTCAGTTCGATTTTCTGTCAGTTCTGGTTGTTTTTGTTTTTTAAAGTTGTTTTTCCTCTTTTGGTTGTGTGAGGAGGCATGATGTGTCTACCCACACCTCCATCTTGGCCGGAAGTCCCCTCACTTCCCTTTTTGATGGTGACCACCTGCATGACAGTCCTTTGAACTGTCTCATTTTCCTCTTTCCCTCCTTTTCCTTGCTGTCCCTGTCCCCCCTTTGTTGTCTCCTTCTCTCAATCTTGTCCTGCTCCGCTCTGCTCTTGCTTCCTCCCATGCACTGGACACAATCTAGGGACCCTGTCTCTCTGAGTCTGTGGGCCCTGGTCCCCATTCTTCAGGGCTCTGTGTCCTGTCCTCTCCTCTTGTGCCCTGCTCGAGAGCCATCCCTCATCCTGCTGGCCCCAGCAGAGTTTCTTTGGAAAAGGTGAAGTTGGGCGCCTTTACGTTGAATGTTCGAATGTGGATCTCCGGCGGGTGGCCCTGTGCACGCCCTGCGCCTGCAGCCTCTGCAGGGACAGCCTGATGGCCCCCGTTTTCTGCCCCTGTGATCGCTCCCTCCTGGTGGCCGCCCTGCCCTTTTGGGGGTTGTGCCTGTTTGGGTTTCCCTTGTGGCACAAGCTGCTCCTGGACCTTTCCCACCTGTGCCAGTTTTCTGCGTCTGGGGGTTGTGCCAGCCCCAGGCCCCAGGGCCCTTTGTCAGGTCTGCCAGGCTCTGCAGAAGGCTGCCTGTGGAGGGTGTGTCCCCTCCCGGGTGTCTGCCCATCCCAGACGCTGCCCTGCCATGGGCAACAGCCCTCAGGTCCTGTCCGATGTCACCTGAGGACCCTGCTTCCTCCGAGTCCCCAGCCTGGACAGCCCCCTTGGGCCCCTCTGTCAGGTACCCCACCTGTGACGGCCCCATCTCTGAGCCTACCTTGAACCGCAGGTTCAGGAGCCTCCTCCTCTGCTGGCTGCCGGGCCCTGCTCGGTGCTCCTCCTCTGCTGGGAACTGGGCCTCCGCATCTGAGCTCGTGGGGGACACGTCAGGGACCTTGCCCCTCTCATAGGCCTCCGAGGAGCTGCGTGACCTCCGGGGCCCTCGCTTGGTCTTTATGGCTTGGAACTTGGGCCAGGAGAGCCTCTCCCCCCGGGGCTGGCGCCCTCGACCCTCCCTGGGCTTAGAGATGAGTCTCTCCTGGTCCCCATCAGCCTCCAGCATCTTCACGGGGGTGTCTGTGCTCCCGTAGGCCATGTCCACGTCCTGAAACACAGGGAGAGGGTGCCTGTGGGAGTCAGCACACGGCATCCGAGACCTGGGCACAGGGACACCTGGCCTGGACCCAGGGGTCACGGTGGCCGCACCTGCTTCTCCGTGCGCTTCTGGGTGTGCTGAGCAGAGCCGTGAGCCCACTCGCCGTCCCCGCTGGCAGAAAGCTGCCGCTTGATCTTGAGCTGGACCTTGTAGGGCTCTGAGTACTGGAGGATTTTGAGAGCATCTTCATAACTGATGTTGTCGAAGAAAATGGTGGCGCTGAGCAGCTGGTCCCCTAGACAAACACAGAGGGGCTGTGGCCTCAGCTCCCCGGGACCCCGTGCACGGAGGAGGGCCCTGCTGGTGTGGTGCGTGCAAGGGGAGGAGCCCACTTCGCTGCCCAGCCCCTCCCTCCACGGAGCCCTGGCAGGCCCCCTGAGTCATGGGTGAGAACACCCAGCAGGGAGGGTACTCCTCCAGACAGGAACCAAGGGGACCCCAAGGATGGGGTGGCTCTGGCACCTTCTCTCAGGCTGAAGAGCCTGGCAGCCGAGGATCCCTGCAGCACTTGTTTCACGAAGATGCCTTGGTCTCCACCACCCATGACACTGTAGCCGCTGACACCAGCCTCTGCCTCGGTCTTCAGTGTCACCTCTGTCACCTCCTGTGTGGATGGAGCAGAAATGTGCCAGGGTCGCAGTGCGCACATGCCCATCCCAACGTGGGCTCGGTGCTGGGACTCCCTCCCCTGAGGACAGAGACCCCAGGTCCTGCCCATCGCCCAGTGACAGAGGGCGAGGGGAGGGCCCCACCAGGCCTCCTGTGGGAAGGGCCTTTCCTGTCTCCACCCCCACCTGCCAGGACTTGGGGGCAGCCTGTCCATAGCCATCCAGACCTGCAGGGCTTGGCCAACAAAGGGGAGACGCTTCTGCTCCCCGGTGGTCCGAGCCTTCCTGCATCGCTCCCTGCTCACTCTGTGGTGCTCTAAGCTCTGTTCACCCACAAGGCAGCTGGTGCTCACGCCACTCAGGGCCACAAACGCTGAGGGAAATGCAGCCCACAGCACAGCCAGCCTGACCTGGGGAATGGCAGGGCCCTGGCAGCCAGCGGAGCTGAAGACCTGCCCGGGCTGCAGATGACAGAACAGGCTTCAAGGGACAGTGCCACCGCCTCACCGGGAGCCACAGACTTGAGCACCGTCTGGGCTGGCCTGGTCACCCACGTGCAGCTGGGTCTGTGCACTGAGGGCCTCTGGCCGGAGTCCGGCCCTTCACTGCAGGGTACTGGGCTGTGGGGAGGCCTAGACTGGCCTTCTGGAGCCCCTGAGCCCCAGACCTGATGTGGGGGACAGGGCCAGCCACAGGGTACAGGGGCAGGCTGCCATCCCCCCTGCCCCCTCCTTCCCGCCCTGCCACAGCCTTTGTGGAGGGGTCTACCCCCACTCCGTTCCCGCCTTACCCACCTCTGCACGACTCATCCTGGAAATTGTCCGGGAGTCCCCGGAATCCCGCTTCCACCAGGACCTCCGTCTCCCCGAGGAGGCTCGCCTGCTAGGTGTGTCTTCCTGCAACCACAGACATCGAGGGTTACCCACCTGCCCCAGCCCAGGGGACAGGAGTGACATCGGGAGGCCAGGAAACCCAACCTTAAAGGCCCAGACCCCCGGGCGGGGCTGCCTGCCAACACAGCCAAGCTCCTCAGCTGTGGGGTCGCTGTCCCCTCTCTGGAGACAGCGTGCATGCCCACCTCCCCACAGGTGGGCACAGGAACACCACGCAAGCTGAGAGGGGTGGGGGCAGGGGAGGGGTCCGAGAGGATGGCCAGAGGGGCCGCACAGACCCGCATGAGAGCTGCCCGCGCAGGGCGACGCAGCAGGAGAGGCATCCCCGAGGGACCCCACATCTCTGTGCAGCAGGCTCACCGGGCGTCCGAAGCCCTCTGTCACGCATTCATAGACGGGTGAGGACCCCTGTGGCCGAGGCCTGATGATCTCCTCCTGAGGCCCCTCAGTCATCTGGCAGAAGGAGAGAATCGGTCACCCTCAGCCACTCAGGATTGGCCCAGGCCCCGGGGGAAGGGGCGGGGCTTGAGGAGGCCACGCCCCCTGGGTCTCACTCACAGGGGGGTCCTCTTCAAGGTCTGTGTCTGGCAACCCCGGCTGCAGCTGGCGCCCGGACACTGTGGAGAGGGAGGCGGAGTCAGGGCGGCCCCACAGGGCGGTGGGCCTGAGGGTGGGGGCCCAGGGGGCACGCTGGCCGCGGGGATGCGGGTCACCTTGTCTGGTCGCTGAGCCTGAGGCCACCTGCAGGGTGGACCCACAGCCACCGACCTGTGGCATCAGGTCACAGAGCTGTGAGCCAGGACAGGGGAGCTCAGACAAGGGACAGCCTCCGCGGATTTAGTCCCAGAAAGTCACCAAGCGCACAGCCCAACGCGGCCCGAGGGTACCCCGATCCAGAGTGGCCGCCACAGGGAGCCCATGACGTCCGAGTCCGCGACGCGCAGAGAAAAAGGGGACAGAGCCGGGACTGTCTCCGAAGGCCCGCAGACGCGGCGGTAGCAGGAACCCCACCGCATCGGTGAAGGAAGACGGTCATAGGGAAGTAGAAATTATATATTAAAAAAAAACAAGCGAGAGTGCAAGTAGAAAATTCACTGCAGGGATTTAACAGCGGAACTGAGACAGATGGAGAAAGAAGAGCTTGTCGGTTGCCGAAAGTGAAAGACCGGAGCCTGCGGGCGCCCGCTCCGTGTGTGTGGGGTGGCGCCCCGCAGGAAGGGCGGGAGGACGGGCAGAAGCAGGTCCGAAGACACAATGGCTAATGAAGCCTGCAGGCCCGGCACTCAGCGCGCCGCCAGAGGACCGCACGTGGGCCAGGCCAGCCGGCGCTCACGAGACACCGAGGATGGCGGAAGCCGCCGGAAGGAAAGGACCAGGCCACGACATTCACGGCACAAGGACCACAGACAACGACACCCTGGGAGCGGGAAGAGAGCGAGAGGGTCGATTCGAACTGCCGGAAGGAAGACGCTGGGACCCAAGAATCCTGCATCCAGCACACCGTCCTCCACAAACAAAGGCGGAGAGCGGAGGCGTCAGCAGACAGAGCGACCCTGGGGGCTGTGGAGAGGCGGAGCCGGAAATGCCGCGGCAAAGGGACAGCCGGAGTGGGGCGTGGCCAGAACGGCTCACGTGGACTCCACAGAAACACGCTCCCGCTCCCCGGCTCCTAACTTCTTTGAGACACGAGGTTTTACGCAGCGGGCAGGCGGCACACTTCTCGCATGAAAGGCCCGGCAGCAGGTGTCTCGGTGTCGGCAGGCGTGAGGTCACCGTCGCAGCTCTCGGGCTGCGGCTGTGGCCCACACGCGTGTGAAGGAGCGTGGCCGCGCCCCAACGATGCCACACGCACAAAGCACACGCAGGCGCTGGTGTGACAACATGCAGGGTGTGGTGGCTGTGGTGGTCCAGCGGAAAGGACATGGGTGTGTTGGGCCCGAGTTTCCATATTTTACCAGAATTAAGCAGGCGCTGCCTCGGGTGGGGGGCCTGGGGCCACCACCAGGCTGCACCCCCACTTCACGCCAGGCGGGCGGACCAGCAGGCACCTGCTCGTGGTGACTTCCTGCAGCGTACACCTGAGTCTGCGGACACCTGCTCGCAGAGTGCAGTTACGCCACAGAGAAGCCGGAGGGACCAATCGGCAGGTCTGCAGCACCAGCGGCAGGCGCGCCACCCTGCTCGGTGGCCGCCGCTCTCGCAGAACAGGACAGGCGAGAATGCTCCGCCCGCCGCCGGCCAGCAAGCTGCTCTGGCCCGCGCCGCCTGGCGTGGCAGGACCCACGGTCCTTCTCCATGCGCCTGGGGCCATCACCAAGGCAGACCGCGTGCCGGCTCCTTTCAAGTGCCTCACGAACGTGCAGCAGTTTACGCCGCAGCCGGACTCCCAGTGGGGCTGACCACGTGGCACAGACAGGAAGGCGAGGACAGAAAGCCCAGAACAGTCCCACTTTGCATGCTCACTCAGCTTCGACAAGACAGCCAAGTTATTTCAGAAGAAAGACAACACGTTTTCCACAATGGTGCTGGGTAAACTGGCTATTTCTCTGGGGGCCGTGGGGGGCGGGGGCACCCCGAACCTCACCTCACGTCACACGTAAAAACTAACTCGGAAGGAATCACAGAGCTAAATGTGAACCCTAAAACTCTGAAACCAGAAGAGAACATGGGAGACACTCCTTGCCACTTGGAGGAGGCAAAGCCTTTTTAGGCACAAAAGGTGTGAATCATAAAAGAAAATGTGATAAATTATGTCTCTTCATAATTAAATACCTGTGGTCTGGAAAGGCCTTCTTTTCTAAAAAAAATTTATTGATTGATTGATTTTAGAGAGAGGGCAAGAGAGAAACGTAGATTTGCTGCTCCACCTACGCATTGATTGGCTGATGCTCAGCTGTGCCCTGACCAGGGGTTGAACCCGCAGCCTTGGGATGAGCCATCCGGCCGGGGTGGGGAGACATTCTGAAGGAAATGAAAGGGCAACCGATGTATCTGGTGAAGGGTCGGCACCCAGAACTACAGCTCAGTAGGAGAAGACAAAACACTCACTTAAAAATGGGCAGAAGATTTGAACAAACAGGTCCCCAAAGCTGGACCGAAAAGCACAGGAAAAGAAGGTCAGCACCCTCAGGCAAGGGGATGGAACAAAGATCCCAGGAGCTCAGAAAGACACCAGCTCCAGGAGACGAAGGGCCTTTTGGTCACTGCTGCTGGGTCCTCTGGTCGCCACATTGAAAACGTCCCTGTCAGCCCCACCTCAGCCACCGAAAGGGCGCGTTCCCCGTGGGCTGGAGAGCCGGAACCAACGGCACCGCTTCCAGGAGATGAATGGAGCAATTCTTAACCAGGACACGAGGAGCCGCCGAGATTAGCCGGCAGAGGACAAAAAGGGGCAGCGGCTGTGCTGATCGAGGCGCAAGGCAGACACTGAGTGACCTCTGACGTAATGCGCAAAGAATCCTGCCCACTGAAAGCAAAAGATGGGCAACCCAACGGCAAAATGGGCAAGGAAACTTCAGAAAAGCAACTAATTCACAAGGAAGCCCCCAACTGGCTGGCTGAGCCCTCAGTTGGTGACAGCGTCGGCGGCACCACCCTGCTCCGCACTGCAGGCGGGCGGAACTGGCCGGTGCTCTGGAAAGGCCTGGCAGCATCTCAGCGCGGAGCCCGCCTGCGGCCCGGCAGTGCCACACCCAGCTTTGCAGAAAGGCAGGCGTGCGATCGCCAAGAGATGGGCACAAAATGCCCTCCTGGCACCATTTCAGAGCCCGGAGACCAGAAAGGCCCCGAAGTCCATCAGCAGTGGAAAGAGAACAGCGCCACGTCCCAGGGCAGCGGGGGCGGGTTGCGGGGGGGTGGCCCTGGCTGTGAAGGTCCACTTGCCAACCCAGGCGCTGGCTTTACCTGCGCGTAAACTTTGGGAAAACGCTGCACACTTAGGGTTTATACCCTTTTTCAAGGAAAAAAATTCAATCTCACACACTTCAATCGAAATGAGGAAATTATAAATGCTGCGCCAATAAACCTGCACATTTAGAAAAATTGGACGTATTCCTAGGGAAACACCCTGCCAAGCCCGGCAGGAAGGACGATCAGAATCGCTGCACATGACCCCACGATCAAACCCTTCATCCGAAAGCTTCCACACACCGTGCCTAGCCTTCCCCAAATGGCACTTAACCCTGGAGGAAACAGCACGGATCTCTCTCTGGCCCTGGAACACCCAGTGCTGGTGATTCCTGGGCTCAGCCCCGGGGCTGCACACATTCCTGTCCCCAAGCAGCAGAGGGGCAGGCCAGTCCTGGCAGGAGTCTGGGTTTGGCCGCTGCTCTCCGGCCAATTTGCTCTGTGACCCTGAGCAAGTCTGTCCCCTCTCTTGAGCCTTGGTTTCCCCATAGTTGTCCGAGTGCCCCTCTGCCCACCCGGAAGAACCGGAGGGGGCCGTGCAAGGGAGAGGGTGGTGCGGGGAGAGGGGCAGGCAGGGGGCAGGCGGAACGGGAAGGTGTGCACTGGCAAAGCTGCTCCGTGGAGGGGCAGTTCAGGGCAGCAGAGTGAACCGGACCCTGATTCTGGCCTCGTGGGAGGGCGGGGTCTGCTCCCACCCCGATCCTCACCCTTCCCCAAAGTGCAGGCCCTGTAAGTAGGCAGTGAGGCAACTGAGGCTGGCAGAGGGGAAGCCGCTTGAGGGGTGGGAGTGGGGGGGCTGGCGAGCAGGGGCAGAGAGGGGCCAGGGCAGTGGAGGGTCTGACCCACTTGGGGTGCAGGCAGCCCCCACAGAGGGGTGGGTGGTCTGGAAGCTCCAGAAACCCAGCCTCCCTCAGCCTCCGCAGCGAGACTCTGAGTCAGACAACAAAACAAGGGCCAGTGGCCGCCCTCCTGGGCAGGCAGACAGGCGGGCATGGCCCTGCGGGGGCAGCACTAGCACAAGGCTGGGAGGGGCTCTGGGGCCCCCCGCAGGGAGAGGCCAGGCCAGCAAGTGGGGTTTGGAGCCAGACGCTGGGGTGGCGGTGTTTCTGGGGGCAGGGAACCCAGTCCCCGAGAAGCTCTGCCCCCAGCCTGTTCCAGGGCGTCTCATGGGCGACAAGGGAGGGTGAGAGAGGTGGGGCACACCCGGGCCCTGTGCAGCTGGTCCACGCCCCGGCCACCCCCTCAGCTGGCGGAGCCCACCACCGCGGGGAGGCCATGGCACTGGGTCCCCCTGTGCCACTCCAGGAGAGCCCCGGCCTGGCCAGGGGCACATAAACAGGAAGGAGGAAATCCTGCCTACCAGGGCAAGGCTGCTGTGCCAGCTCCAACTCAGCCCCTGGGGCGGGGGGCAAGGGGGAACCCAGGACCCCAGAGCATCATGCTGCTGGTCCCTGCCCCTCAGTCCCCAGTGCAGGGGAAATGTCCTATCAGCCGCCTGGCCTGGCCCAGTCCCCCAGCCCTCGGCCCCACAGACAGGCTCCATAGACAGCCTGCCCCCCACCTCAAACAATGACGAATGATAATAAGGTCACCAAAACCCCACATGACAGAGGAGGACAGAGGGGACTCACTGAGCCAGGCTCCAAAGGCCATTCCCCTCTTCCCCACGGCTCAGGGCCCAGCCCCAGTCCCTGCAGCCTCACACAGCAGCTGGCCGGGCCACAAACCCTCCGGGGAGGAGGACCTGGCGTCGGGGTGAATGGGAGGTGGCCACTACTTCAGCCAGAAAGCTGCACTCCCAGGAACGGGAGTCTTCTGGGGGTGAGGGGCAGAGCCGAGGCATGTGGGGAGCAGAAGAAGGGGACGCAGAATGACTTGCCCGTAGGACCCCAGACCCAGCTGGGACCCTTAACGGCATCAGCACCAGCCTTGTGGGAGTTCTGTTGGGGGAGGGGCAATTTTGCTTAAACAAAACCCAACTTTGCATCTAAACAGCCCCCCTGGGGTCCAGCACTCACCTGCAGGTGGGCCCAGGCGTGCAAGCGCATTGAGGTTGAGTGCATTTGCATGTCACCAGGGCAGTGGTGGGACAGGGGACCCTGAGACTGGCCTGGAGGAGAACTGCCTGGGAGGCCCAGGTGGTGGCCCAAGAGGTCTGAGGGGTGTGCAGGGACAAGTGTGCCTGGGCCTGGCACCCAGTGCCCAGTGGGCCAGGCAGTGGGGAGAGTGGAGCCCTGGGGCAGGTTCGCCCTTGGGAACACAGCTCTCGTGCCCGCCGCCCAGGACTCAGGCCTAACCTCCTCCTTGAACTTGACTGGGAAAGGGCTGGGCTGACTCGTCACGAGACCTTCCAACTTTCAGAAGCAGAGGCAGCCAGCAGCCAGCCCAGGGCCTGCCCACCCCTCCTGGTGTTGCTGATGTTTCTCAAGACAGCTGGCAGGAGGCTGCCAGGCTCCGGCTGGGCCTCCAGGAGGGCCGGGAACCAGCCTCGGTCCCCCAGGTCTGGGCTGGGGGGCCCCGCACCCACCCGCAGCCCTCCCAGGCCACACTCTCCACAGCACCCCTGCAAAGCCCCCTGCTGCTGCCTGGCGGTCAGCGTGGTTCGGGGCCTCCCCAAGCTACCTCGGCAGCCCTCACCGCTGCAGCCCCAGGCCCGGGTCCCCCCAGCTCTGCACTTCTCGCCATTCCCTCTGCCAACTCCCAGACCCACCTGGCCACCCTGCCATTGTTCTGCCACTGCCTGCTCCCTGGTCCCCGGAACACAGTGCTCACCCAGCACTCAGACCTCAGCACACAGCAGGTGCATAATAGGTGCTGGTGTGGGGAGCAGATGTGCAGAGGGAGGACAGGTGAGGGGCAGATCTCCGGGAAGGAGGCAAGTCTGCCTGGCCTGAAGGCAAAGCCAAGTCCCGAGTGCTGAGGGGGGTGGCAGGTGAGCCCAGTGCCCCTCTTGCAGCAGCCAGAGAAACTGAGGCACGGGGCGCACCAGCCCACCAACTCCAAGGGGCCCAGTGGCCAAAAGGAGCGGCCCTACACTCCTGTCCAACTAGCTGGGACCAGTGTGACCCCTGAGGGGCTGGCTGGCCACTGCAGGCTCCAGAGCCCACCCGGCACCCACAGGCGAGCAGGTCTGGGCTTGCTCGAACAGCCCCCACTACCCCAGGGTCCCCAGTGCACCAAACAAGGACAGGACCATCACCTGAGGAGCCCCTCCAGGTCACATGGTCCAGCCTTTGGGATGCCCGTCCTGGGCTGCTGACCCGACACATCTGCCCCTCCGACCTCAACAGGGGGCTGGGGCTGGGGCAGGGCAGAGGGGCAAGGGGATGCCCAGCTCAGCTATGCCTCCCGGCCCCCCAGGCCCCCACCCAGCCCCCACAGGGGCCCAGGGCTGAGCCCGGGAAGGGGGCTGGGTGGGGTGCAGAGTGGGCCCAGAAGACAACACAGCGGCTTACCGAGGCCGGAGAACTCCCAACTTGCCCAGAAGTGAAGGTCCCGGGCTCCTGGCTCACCAGATGCCCTCCCCGGTCCCTCCCTCCAATGCCCCACCCTCAGGCCTCCTCCCAGTCTGGCCCAGGCCCACCACAGGGAGTGGGCTGCCCCCTCCCAGTCCAGTGGATCCAAGCCTCTCCCCCACCGCTCCAGTGAGCCTGGGCCCGCCCCTCCCCTAAAGCCAGCCCCTCCCCCAGCCTGAGCAGCTGACTGGGGGAAGGAAACACCGCCCAGCACGGGGCATGTCTGAGTCACCACCACCCATTGGGCCCCGCCCAGTCCAGTCCTGCCCAGTGTGGTTCTGTCCAGTCCGGTCCAGTCCTGCTGTGTGTACAGACTCAGAAGTCAGACAGGACCCTCAGGCAGGCTGCATGCAAGCCCTCTGCCTCAGTTTCCCTGTGGGTGCCCTTCCTGCAGGGACCTTGCACAGGCACAGAACCCCGCTCCGCCTGGGACCGCAGGGCAAGAGGGCCCCTCAGGCTCTGCTGTGACCCCTTCCCCGGGGCCACCAAGGCCAAGCGGATCTGGACTGAGCCCATGCACTCGACCATGGGGGGGTGGCCTGGGCCACCACCTTCCTGCCTGACCCCTGCAGCTCTCTCAGCCCCAATTCAGCAGCCCCTCCCACTCAAAGCTCCCGCATCGGTGGGGCCTGCGATCCAGCAGGTTAAACATGCCATCTGCATGTACGTGGTGGTGGAGGAACATGTCCCTGAGTCTGAAGAGCCCAAGTCCTGAGCTCCCCAGGGTTCGGTCTGCCTGGCCTGCCACCTCCTGTCACCTCACCCTGCCACCCTCCAGGACTCAACCCCCACCCCAGGCACGCAGGCCCCTCCCAGGTCTGGGAGCGCTGGCACAGCCCTGCAGGCCCGGGCAAGACGGGCAGGCTGCGTTCTGTGCACATCTGCAGGATCCCAGGACCGCCCTGCCCTGCAGCCCTGTGGGTGGGGCCCTACTGGCCACCACCCCACAAGCAGGTTGCAGAGCCGGCACAGCTGAGGGGCCCAGCCAGGGCGGGGCGGGGGGGGGGGGCGTGCAGTGAGGGGAGGGCCTGGGCTGTACGTTTGCCTGCCACACCAGGCCAGGGTCAGCGATGGCTGCAGACAGGGGGCTGCTGGTCAGTTGGGGTCAGCAGGCGCCAAAGGGAGCTGCTGGAACTGGACCCCCAGCCAGACACAAGAAGCCAGGAGCAGAGGGGGTGGGTAAGCGGCAGGGAAGGGCCCCTGGCCGCTCAGAGAGCCCCTGGCTAAAGCTCCAGCCCAGGCAGGGGCACCGGTGGGCAGATGGGGTCAGAAGTCCTGGAAGAAGGGCCGACCTAGGCCCCTCCTGGCCACCCCAACCCCTAAAACCTAACGGTCATCACCAACTTGATTCACAGTGAGGGAGGACAGCCTGCCAAGCCTGGTGGCTCCTGATCTCGTCCACTCCCATGGCCCAGACAACCCCCACCCAGGGACTTGTTTATAGCGGCCCCCCACCGGACCTGCCCGCCCCCAGGGCTGACTCAGGGAGGAGGTGGGCGGTGGGAGCAGTGTCGCTGGGCCTCCTCCTGCGCCCAGGTGCCCCACACCCATCTAAGCTGCACCCCGCACCCCCCATCTCCTGAACCCCAGCGCCTCCATGACCGCAGGTGCTGCTCTCCTGGGACAGTCTTGCCAGGCCCCCACCTCCGGAGGCCAGAGAAGCACACCTCCGCCCAGCGCCCAGCACTCCCTTCGCCCTGGTGAGCCCTCCCAGCTCCGGCCCTGGACCCTCCCTGGGCCCCGGTGGCCGGCACCAGCAGCCCTGGCCCGGCGCTGTGCTCCCCTGGCTCTTGGGCTGATGGAGGTGGGGATGCACAGACTGTCCAGGACACTGGACAGGAAGACAGGGTCAGGCTGGAAGCACAGGGCCCAGGGTCAGGACCACTGGGACCCTGTAGAGGCACCAGCGGGGGAGGGACGCCCCTCACATCCGGCCCTTGAGCTGGTTCCAGTCCTGCAGGCGCACACCTGGCTCTGAGCAAGGCCTGCCCACCTGCTCCACTCCTAGGGACTCCACCTGCCTGACCCTGGCTCCACGTGGCCAGGCCTGGGAGGTGGGCAGGTCCCGAGATCCTGCTGTCCAGTCCAGGCACACTGTGCCCACTGCCCAGGCAGCTGCAGCTCAGTGCCACCCAGCCCCCGGGCTTCTGAGCAGAGTCATGGGAGCTCTGCTGTGGGCAGGGGAGGGCAGGCCCAGGGCAGCTGATAGTGAATCAGCTGGCAAGAGGGCCAGGCGTGAGCCTGGCATTCTCGGGGGATGTGTCACGAGGAGCCCTCGGGTGCTGGCGAGACCCAGGAGCAAGGCCTGCTGGGAAGGGGGCCGCCCCAGAGGGTCCCACAGCCAGGCACCCCTGGGGGATGCCGTCCTTCTCCTCCCCCTTGAAGGCGGGGCCGAGGGGCGGCGCGGAGGTCGGGTGGAGCACCCAGAGCCCACTGTCTGGACCCAACCTGGCTGTTCAACAGCAGACATGGGGCCTGAGCCAGCCCATCCACCCATGGTGCCCACGGGGAGGCGAGGCGAGGCCCAGGTGAGGGCCCCACCAGGGTCCTGTCCCTAGCCCACTCCTTTCTGAGCTCGGCTGTGGACACCAACATCTGGCACCATGTCCAGGCAGGAGCATGGCTGGCAGACCCTTCCCAGGACTCAGCAGCTCTGCCAGAGGTCCATCATCACCGCTGGGCGATGCGCCTGCCCAGGGCCACTCCTCAGACACTCGGGGTCAGCAGGGACTCCTCTGGCTCCCCCCAGGGCAGTGGAGAGGCGCACACCAGGGAGGTGCCATCTCCCACCCCACCCCACCTTCCAGCTCTGGGCCCAGGTCCATTTTTCCATTTTCAAAAAGCTTCTGACTATTAAATATGCATTCCAGCAAAGCAGGCCTTTGCCTCCCAGCCTCTGTGGCTTCCAAAAAAAGAAAAACAAAGGGAAGCCTGGAGGGGCAGGCAGAGATGCCCCAAAGGCTCCAACCTGACCCTTGGCCACAATGCTGACAGAGGCCCTGGAGTGGGGAGGGGGGCGCAGGGGAGGCAGCCATTCTCACCACGTCCACACCCAGCCCCTCTGGGCTCACCCAGCTCCCTGCCCTCAGCCCTCAGTCTTCTCACTCAGCCTCAGCCCTTCCCACAGGACCCGCCCTGACACTCTTTGGAGCTTCCCTGTGCCCCCAAAACAGCCCTCCCTCCTGACAGCCTGTACCCTCCACTCTCAATCCCCACCCCACCCCCAACCCACCTGGTTAGGCTTGCTGCCCCCCAGCTGACACCCTCCCCAGGCCTCTTATAGGTGCAGCCATCCCCACCAGACAGCCCTTCCTCCAGGAAGCCCTCCCTGACTCCTCCACACACCTGAGACTGCACTGACAGCCAAAGTTGATTGAAGCTGACTGACAATGGTGAACCCCTGCTCCCTAGGGCATGACCTCCCAAGTCCCAGGCCCCTTAGAAATCAGAAAGATGGGTGGGAGGGCAGGGTCCCTCCTACGCCCCCCCCCCACACACACACACATTAGCTTTGAGCACAGGGTCAGCATCCTCCCAGGCAGAGGGCCAAACTGGGGAGATCTGGGTTTTTCACCCTTGAAGTGAAGGCAGGGCCCCCAGATGGCCAGTGCCTCACCCCACCTGCCTGGGGGCCTCCTCCCTGGCACTTCTCCCCCCAGGGCTGAATCTCAAACACAGAGAGAGCTGGGAGGAGACAGAGAGGGTCAGAGCCTGTGGAAGGGCTGGGGCGGGCCCAGCCACCAGGAGCCTTCCTGGAAGAGGCGGCTCCCAGCTGGGCCCAGGACAGAGGGAGATGAGGCTGCCAGGGCGGTCCTGCCGCAGGCCCGCCCACAGCCGGCCCAGGTGCAGGGGGCACACACTGCCTCTATGCAGGGGGTGGGGGCTCTGGGCCCCTCCCACTCCTGGGCCCCACCACAGCACATGGGGCAGGAGCCTCAATGTCCCCACCAGGGAAAGACCTGAGGGTGCTGTCAGAACACAGATTCCCTCAGCAGCAGTGGCTTTGAGAACCAACCTTATTAAGGTGTGGGAAGGGCCGGTACCTGGGCCAGGATGACCTCTGCTGCCTCCCCCTCCGTGCCCACCCCAGCCAGGGACACTTCAGGACCCTGACTCACTGCTCCTGTGCACAGTGGCCCTGTCTACAAAGTGGGGACACAGCCCTGCGCTGGTGTGGCCGGCACCGAGCTCGAGCCCAAGCCTGGCTGCACAGCTCTGCCTCCCTGCCCCACTTCGGGGATGGGCAGCTGTGGGCACTCCTGTTCACAGACGTGAGCTCCCGCCCATGTGCACTTGCAGCCCAGCCCTAGCACAGGGCGGTGCAGAGGCCACCTGCCTATTTCAGAGGGACAGAGGGCAGGGCATCGCAGTGCCCTCGGGAGGGGCCGTGGCGCTCCCATAGCCACCCAGACCCCATCTAGCACAGCAGTACTACACCTGGAGCCTCCCTGGCCCTGGTGGGCATTTCTCAGCGTGGCCGGTGGTGTCAGGCCAAGCCAGGGGCTCTCAAGTGTAAGGCAGGGGCCCCACTGGAGGTCAGGGGGCTCCCTGTCAGCCTAGCTGTACGGGCCTGGGTTGTGCCTCTGGGACAGGAAGGGATGTGACAGCTGGGGCCCATCACCAGGTGAAGTGGCTGGTGCTTGGCATGGGGGTGGTGCGCTCAGGTGGAGATCCCTTCCTACACTGGAGTAGCGGAGAGTCACCTTGGGGGCCAGTGTGGGGTGGGGAAGGGGTATGGAGCTGGCCTGGGCAATAAGGCTGGGTGGATCCCTGCGCGGGCATGGTCCCTTCACGGCCACCAGGGGGCAGCCTCCGCATGCAGGCCGGACAGGACAGCGCTGCTTCCCCAGGGCCTTGGGCAAGAGTGCAGACAGGCTCTCCAGGGGTCTGGGAGGCTGTGCATGGCTGGCTCAGGAGGGCAGGCTTGGACTGGGTGAAAAGACAAGGGCATGCGGCCCCTCCAGGCCTGCTAGGAAGGAATTTCGGCTGGAGAGGCCAGGACTGAATCCCCAGGGCCCTTATCGGGAGTGTATGTTCCACCTCCTGTGAAGGGGTCAGGAATCTGGATGCTGGGCAAGCCTCCTGCTCTGAGGAAGCAGGTGTCCTACCACTGCCCCATGGGAGTCACTGACCTCGGTCCCTAAGAGCAGATGGTTTTGCAGGCTGGACACAAGGACTCCAGGGACCCACCAAAGCCAAGCAGAGAACAAGGGCCTCACACATGGATGGGGACCCAGCACAGGCCTCTGAGAGAAGGCGAGGCCAGACACTGGGTGAGATGGACCTTAGGGCCTGCAGCCTGGGGGAGCCTCAGGCTCCCTCCCCTCTCCCTGCCATGTAGTGGATCCCTCAATGTGGGCCAGGGCCAACTGCAGTCAGAAGGAGCTGGGGGCTACCAATCCACAGTGGCCATCATTCCCTTGACAGCTGTCCAGGGAAAGCCAGGGTGCCTTGGCTCCCAACAGGGTGAGGGAGGCCCGAGCAGGAGGCCAGCTGGGCCTCAGTGCTCCCCGGGCAAATGGGGGACAGCAGGGGTGTGTCCAGGCTGAGGGGCCCCCGCCCCTGTGTATCAGCAGCATCATTGTCATCATCGATCTGTTGTCCCCAAGGAGTGGGGTCCAGCCTGTGCCAATGCGGTTTGGCCCCAGCTCCCTAGCCGGCAGCTGGCCAGGTGTCCTGGGTGTGGCCAGGCTGCTGCATTACTGACCTGCATCACTGACCTGTGTCACAGACCCCGTAGTTGGAAGGACAGCACCTGCCTCACCCTGCCCTCCAAGATGCTGAGATACCCAGGCCCTGGAACCAGATGAGAGAGAGCGCCTGGTTCTCACTCTGTGGTCAGAGGCTCAGAGGGCGGCATACTGCCCCGTGGGCAACACCCACCTTCCCTCGCCCAGCACTTCAGCCTGAGCTCTGACCCCTCCCAGGTCCCTCACCAAGCCCCAGACCTCAGGTCCATTCCTGCCATAGCCACCACCTACTCAGTGACCCAGACTAGACAAGCCTGTCAATCCCAAACCAAGACCAATCTCTCTAACTCTGCTCACCCCCAAAATGTGTCAGATGGCAGGCCTGGTGACCCACAGCCCTCACACCCCACTCATACGTGCAGCCCTCCCCAGACGGCCACCTCCACGGACAAGACAACTTCTCAGAGGGCTACAGCAAGGGGACAGTGACAGAGAGGGAGAGACAGACATGGACAGTGAGTGACAGAGAAGGAGGCAGGGAGCGAAAGAGAGTGAGTGGCAGAGATGAATCAGCGACCTGGAGAGACAAAATGAGGGATGGGAGGCAGAGGGACAGGGACAGGTAAAAGGCTATTCGCGCAGGAAGAGGGAGGCAGAGACCCGAGCAGCCCCCGAGTCACACAGACGCACACGACACTGCGGGCCGGTCCGCGCGAGGTGCCCCCACCCCCCGGTCGGCATCGCAGCCCGGCGCGCGCCCCTGCATGAAGCCCACCCGCCCCAGGAGAGCGGGCTGCAGGCAGGGAGGACGCGCACCACTGCCGGGGGCTCCGGGCCAGGTGGGCAGCACCATGTGGAAGCAGTCGCACATCGTGGCGGCCGAGCGGTGCGGGCCGGCGGCAGCCCGTCGCGTCCAGTTGTGGTCCGGCTTCGGCGCGCAGGAGGCCCGGAGGCAGGCCGGCGCCGCGTTGGTCCTCTGTTGCTCTGCGCTGCCGCTGAGAGCCAGCCTCGGACTGCGGACAGAACCCGCGCCCTTAGACCCAGCCACCGCCCGGGCCCCGCCCAGGCCCGCCCAGCCCACCCCAGGCCACTGCGAGCAAGCGGGGGCGGTGCCGCCGGCCTCATTCAGCCTATTGGCTGCCGTGTTCCAGGCCCCGCCCCAGATCGGCCGACCTTTTCCCGAGACCCGCCTCCACCAGGGAGGGTCTTGCCAGGCCAGGCCCAGGCGCACTCTCCGGCCACGCCCCCTAGGTTTGACCGCCTCCTCCCCACCCCACCGCACGAGTCCCAGCCGCAGTCGGACCCCGCCCCGCCCCCTCCGCAGGCCAGCCCTCCCCTAGTTGGCCCCGCCCAGCGCCGCCCGCTGGCCCGGCCAGTGTCGGGAGAGTAGACTTTGGCCCTCTGCCAGGGAGGGGTCTCCAGGCTAGTGCTGAGGCTCTAGGATGCAACCCGCGCCCGAGGTCTCACCCCCTAGTCCGGAGACCGACATTGTTGTCACAGGCTGGGTGCGGGCTGCCTGGGGAGCAGTGGGGAAGGAGGCTGTGACTTGTGATCTGACCTCTGACCCCTGCCCTGGGGGCTTCGGTCTGGAGGTGCGCAATCCCGGGTTGCATGATACAGCCCTGGGGCGAGGGCAGGTCTTGGAAGGCTCAGTACAGACTCTCCAGGGCGGGCAGTCCAGGCTACCGCCTCAGGAGAGCAGAACAGCGTTCTGGACCGAGGCAACGGAGGAGCGTGTGTGCAGAGGACCGGGATGAGAGACCCGAGGCCAGTTCCCCCGCTGAAAACCCCAGTGGGGCTGGGGGCAGTGGGGGCTGAGGGAGGACCACCCCAGTGCAAGGCAGGAGACCTTCAAGGGTGTGGGGGCGGGACCAGGGCCGCCCTGGAGGAGGGGTGTTCCGGAAACGGGCAGAGGGGACTTGGTGAGAGCTGGGGTAGGACAGTCTGGGGGAGTGGGTGGGCAGTGGACAGACCCGGGAGAGTTCTGTTTCCGGGGAAGCAGGAGGTAAGCCGAGGCTTTGCCTGGTGAAGGGCCCCTTGTAGGTGCCAGTCCTGCTGGGGCAGTGGTGGAGAGCCTGGGCCAGAACGGGCCCAGGGGAGCACAGCCACCAGCCAGGAGGGCTACTCCTTGGGACTTCCAGGGAATGGTGCGGGAATGGACAGATGGGCACATGCACACACTTCACTTCACAGGCTTGACACACAGAGACACACAGACACACACTTGCCCCAACACGCAAACACAGATCAACTTGGACATGTCCCCTTGCACCCTGAGAAAGGCACACACTTGCCGGGACACGCACATGTGCACACACAGGTGCACACCATCCTGGGTGCCCCGGGTTGCACTGGGCCAGCAGGGCCTGGGCTGCCTGCGGCTGGATGACTCAGGCTCTGTGTTTCCCGTTAGCCGGCTGCAGCCAGGCAGCCTTCCAGCAGCCGGTCAGACAGACACACACGTCACTGCCGGGAAGGGCCCTGGCCGCCTCCTGTGTCTCAGGCCCGTGGCACGATGGGGCAGTCCTGTCCTTCAGGTGGGGACATGGGCACGGGTCTCACCCTTCCTGCCCTGGCGTCTTCTCAGCAGGCAGCATGCCCTGCTCTCTGCTCTCCCAGGGGGCCTGCCGAGCTCTGCCCACCTGGGGGTCAAGTCCAGCCTCTGCTCAGGCTCATCACGGGTCTCAGCCTGCCCCTCTGGCCGTGGGGCCTGGGGACACGGGCAGTCTCAGGAGAACTTAGGGTTCAGTCCTGTGTCCCCTATTTGGCCTGTGACCTTGGAGAAGTTGTGGGGACCCTGGGCCCCCACCCAAACGAAGTTGCCTCACTCTGTGTGACAAAGTGGCATCTCCTGACTGTTGAGCATGATTCACAGGGGCCTGTGATGGCTGCACCCCGCTCTGTGGGTAGAGGGTGCAGCCCTGGCTGGGGAGGCTGAGGGCCGCCCCGCCTAAGCACAGGCAGGGAGGAGGGCCTCACACGGCCACTGAGGGGGTGCTGAGCCATGTGTTGCTGGCCCATGTGCTGTCAGCGGTCCCTGGGACCCCTGGTCACCCAGGGCCTGCGGGAGGCTGGGGCAAGGACCCTCCCTGGGGCCACTTCTGTGCTTGGCCTTGGTGAGGGCTGGGCAGACTCACGCCACCCTGCTGGGGCCTTGCTCACTCTGCAGCTGGGGAGCTGACTCAGCACTGGCTCAAGCTCTAGATTCAGCATGGGGGTGGGCAGGGACCCTCACCCAGGGGTTGTCCCTTCCCCTCTCCTGCTGGCTCTGAGGCGGGGGCTCACACAGCTGCTGTGCTCACCCCAAACACCCCACACACCCCCTGGTGCCCCATGGGCCCGTTTTATCTCTGGAGGGCTCTGAGTCCATGGGCACTTTGCCCCACTGCATGTGGAGGGAGACTGACCACAAGTCAACTCTGGCCCCCAAGCCAGCCAGACAGGGACTTGCTTCCTCCTGCTGGACCACTCCTCCTCCCTCACGCCCACCTGCAGGGGCCTGGAAGCCCCAGCCTGGCCCCAGGATCACAGGCCCTGCGGGAGACAACGGCCTGGGTGGGACCTAGGAAGCCCATCCGTGCCCCCTGCTGTCCTGACCCCCAGCCGAGGCCTGGCCTTGTGCCTGCCACAGAGCCCTGTGCTGCCAGGAGCTGCTGTCACCACATCCAGCTCCAGCCCTGTCCTGATGTCCCCCTCTGGGGACAGATGCCCTACTTCAGAAGACCACAGCATCTGGGCATGGCTCAGGAATTGCTGTTCCCCCAGGGCACAGAGACAAGGGCCCAATTCACAGCCAGCGCCGCACGCACAAGGCCCCACACCACCCCTGGGTACCACTCACAGGGTGGGGGCTGCAGTGGTTCTGCAGTGCTCTCTCCACCAGATGGAGAGGCTGACCGCCTCCCCAGGACCGCCATGCCAGGGACTCGGGACCACACTCAGTCCTGGCCCTTGCCTGCTGGCCCAAGCCCCAGGCTTGCTTGCAGCCTCCCCAGGCTGGGATGCAGAAGCCAGGACTGCCAGCCGTGTTTCTGCAGCCCTGGCTCCTGGGCAGGGCCCCCACCCCACCCCCACCACCTGGACGGGGCTCACCACCTCTCCAGGCAGCACGGATGCCCAGAGCATCAATGATTGATGTTTCTTTGCGGCAGCCGCAGCAGCATAAGCAAAAATAGCTCCTGCCACTGTCCCTGCCCTAGCCCAGCCCAGCCAGAGAGACACAGTGGGGCGGGTGGGGCACCTGGACCCCCTCAGCTGCCATGTGCCCTCCCACCCAGCCCTTCACATGTAAGGGTGGGGGAGAGCTCCAGAGCTGTTGGCCCCTGGCCTCTGCCTCACTCTCCCCTAAGCTGAATGCCCACTCCTCACCTGGGGAAGGGGCCCTTCTTCATCCACCCCAAGGATGGGTCTGAGGGCCCCAGGAGAGCAGGACATCCAGTGCTTCCTGAGGCAGGGACCCCTCCCCACCATGCATCAGGGATTCTGGGAGACTCCAGGATGCTGTGGGGGACACAGGCTTGACTCCACAGCTGCCCCCAACCCCATTCAGCAGGGCTGGGGCTCGGGTAGAGCGAGGCATCCCTCCCAAGAAGGGCATGGGAGGGCTATGTGACCTTTCTCCTGACCACACTGTATCCATCCCCTCCATGGCCCTTTGGGGGGTTGTGGCTTGTGTCCCTGTACCCCAACTTTAATGGGGACCTGCCCCTCTGCCCAATCTCTCCCAGCAGATGAAGGCTTTTAACCCTGAACCCCTGCCTGTGCTGCCCACCCTCATGGAGGCCTGGTCTTCGGCTGGTACCCCACACTGTGCCCAGTCTGCCCATCCAGATGCTGACCTGAGAACCCAGGGCCACCCATCAGCTACCTGGGCTGCAGTCAGGGCCGGGCACCCGATGTCGGGGTCACCTCTGCTGCTTCTCAGAGCACCTCCTCGGTGGGGTCGCCGGTGTCCAAGTGTCCTGTGGCTCTGACAAGCAACCACACACGCAGTGGCCCAACCCAACACACATTCATTCTCTTGCAGTCCCAGGTCGAGGGGGGCTCCGTTCCTCCTGGGGGTCTCAGGGGACATCTGTGTCCTCGCTTTTTCAGCTTCTCAAGGCCTTTGGCATTCCGCGGCTCCTGGCCCACATCACTCCACCCTCTTCCCACCCTCTCCCAGACAATGACCCTCTGCCTCCCCATGTTTTTTTAATTAAATTTATTCAGGTGACACCGGTTAATGAAATTACATAGGTTTCAGGCACACAGTTCTTTAATACATTCTCTGTATACTGTATTGCGTGTTCGCCACCCCAAGTCAAGTCTCCTTCCATCACCACTTATCCGCCCTTTGCCCTCATCTACCTCCCCCGACCCTCCCTCTTGTAAGGACCCTTGCCATTCCACTGGGCTCCCCGCAAAGCTTACCCCGGAACCATCTCAGGAGCCTTAACTTAATCCCCTCTGTGAAGTCCTCTTTACCTCGTAAGGTCCCATGTTCATAGGTTCTGAGGGTCAGGATGGGGACTTACTTGCCTGGGATGCCAGGGAATGCTGTGTGCCTGGTCATGTCACCCTGCACCCCGAGGGTCACAGTGCTGTGCTCACTCTTCACAGAGGCCCAGACAGGGCGTGGGGGACTTCGCAAGAGCTGGCTCCAGCCCCAGTGGCGCTTCCCACCCAGGCCTTTGGGCCTGGGCCTCAGCTTCCCTGCCTGCACGTGAGGACAACATTTCTACCCGTTCCAGCTCCCTGGACCGTGAGGACAGCAAGAACAGTGGACGACAGGTCCCAGCAGTGTGTAGGCAGCAGGATCACCTGGGGCCGAACACCCTTTCCCCAGGCGACATCAAAGCAGGAGAGTCACGTCTGGCCACCCTCCAGCAGGGTCAGGTCGTTGTCTGCCCAGTGCTGGGCGGTCTGACCGCATCGCTCACACACTGCAGTGCTGGCTGCTGTGCCCGCGCGAAGCAGGGGAGGGGGCAGGAGGCTGCGGTCCGGGGATCAGAGAATGATCTCATATGGCCATTTTTAAAATTAATATTTTCGGTAGCTTGGCTGAGAAGGACCAGGGAGAGCTTAGGTGATTCATGCAGACCGGACTGGGCCCAGGAAAAGCCCAGGGAGGTCCGGTGGGGGGTGGGGAGAGCAATGTAGGTGTGCAGATAGACTCGCGGTCGGGGCCCGACGGCCGTGTCTGTGGGCTGGAGTCCAGCCCCCTCCCCAAGGTTGATTTCGAGGGACTGCGTGGGGGCTGATGGGTGAGAAGCCTGGATTGCCTGGGAGGGGGCCGGCACGAGGGCGAGGCTGGCCCGCTGGTGCCCCTTGCCCAGGGGTGGTGGCAGCAGGAGGTGCTGGTGACCTGGTAGAATCGGGGCGCTACAGCGGGCCCGAGGCGGGGCGGCGCCTCTTCTCCGCCCTCAGGCAGCGGATACTCACCGCCTTCCCGTTGGGAAGGACTAGGTCGGGGAGTCGGCGAGACAGATGGCCGCCGCGCCCCCGGAGCCTGCGGAGAAGACATCACACAGCTACATCGACAACCCCGTGGGCCGCGTGGGCTGCGGGGCCAGAGCTCGCACAGCCCGGCGGGAGCCTCGCTCCCGGAAGCGTCTGCGGGGCATACCGCAGGTGCAGGGGGTGGGGCCTGGCGCCGCCACGCCCTACCCGGCGCCGGAGCGTGACGTCATGCGGCGACGCGCGAAGTGGGACTGGTGCGCGTCGTTGCCGGGCAACCGGCCGGAGCCCGGCGCGCGGAGTGTGAGCTGCTGGCTGCGCTCACGTGCCGAGGCGCTGTGCGGCCAAGGTGGGTCGGAGCCCGACCCCAGGAGCCGAGAGCACCCGAGCCCGCCCACCGGGGCCCACCGGGGCCTCAGTCGCCGACCCCGACCTCCTGCTGCCTCTCGCCCAGCCAGGGGACTACCTGAGCCCGAACCCCACTCTTGGGGACTCTGTGCGCCGCCCTCTTCGGGCACCGGGCCAGACCGGGCGTCGCCAACCCCTGCCAACCCAGCCCCGGCCGTCCCCGCAGCACCTAGTTGTCCCTGGGACACGCCCCTGTGCCGGGCAGGCTCCGGAGGAAGCCGGGCAGCGGCTCCTGTCCTGTTCCCCGGGTGCAAGGCTGTGTACGTGGTTTACGTCCGTTCCACAGGGACACTGGACCCACGCCAGGCCATCCGCACTCCCGAGGAAGCCACCAGCAGCTCCGGGGTAGTGGGCGAGCAGGTCCAGTCCTGGGCCGTCCCAGCAGAGCTGAGCGTCCTCCCAGGCAACACCAGGATGCAACGCCCGTGGGAGCTGGGGCGAAAGCCTGGCCAGATGCCCCTTCTAAGCGGGTCTCCAGGTGACCTCACAGGGGAAACAGGCGAGGTCTCCCTCCACCAGGCCTCCGAAGACAGTGGTGCAAGTGACGCACCTGGGGACGGAATGGTGCCCTGTGCAGTGGGCGAGGACCCGCTGCCACCTTCTCCCATCGGATGGGGAGCCTGGATCTCCGGGCTCTGTAGGGTTTTTCCACCTTCGGCGCCAGTGGTCTGGACCCTTGGGAACACCGCGGTGCCTGGGGGCAATTTGAAGGCTTTCGAGAATCTTCAGCCAGGCCTGAACAATTCTCTCCACCCTTTGAACTCCCGGAAAGGCCGAGAGCAGCTTCTGCCTAGGAATATTGTGGCTCCCACCAGCCTCAGCAGCGTGGACCCTGGGTGACTGGACCGCCAGCATCTCCCCTTCCGAGGTATTTCTAAAGTGCGCAGGCAGTGTTTTGTGCTCAGGAAGGCTGCAGACCTCAGGCTGTGGTGGGCTGGCCAGGGATAGGGTCTGCCTCTCTCTGGCCTCTGTCCCCCCATCCTCTGTGGCCAGAGAAGAGGTTAGCCCTCCTCCTGGCTCTGGCCACGTTTACCAAGCTGTGCTCTCCTGGCCCCAGTTCAGGGCAAAGCCTCAGCTGGAGCCCCACTTCAGTCTGTGTGTGGGGATGGGCACTGGAGCTGTCCCCAGGGCCCAGGCCTGACCCCCACCCCTGGCTCTGCCACCCCAATGAGACCACCTGCGTTTGCCTGTTACGGGACTGCCTTGGCCCCTTCTCTGCCATCTCTTTCCCGATGGGCCACCCCAAGCACCACAGGAACAAAAAGAGGAAAAGGAGGAAGGGAGCAGAGAAGGTTTGGCTGGTTGTAGGGACAGACGGTCTGGGTTCTAAACCAGTTAGTGTTTCCCTGGGCGTCTGCTGATATCTATTCTCCCCACAGTCAGCCATGCGCTCACGCTGCAGATTTTGAAAACCAGGCTTGCCTTCCAGCTCGACTGATGTATCCAACAATTTGATCATAACGGGAATTCTGCAAGAATGACCAGGGGAGGGCAGGAGGGGCAGCCTGCTGCAGGGCACGGAGGTGCGTGGGAATACGCCGCCCCCCACCCCCTGGCCTTCTCTCTCTGTTTCCCACCCACTGCCAGCGACACTGACAACGTCGCTGGTCTTTGGCCGAGAATCGCCCTGTTCATTGTGTGGATGGGATTCATAGCCAGTTCACACGTGGGAGACGTGGTAACTCATCAGTGATTTTTAGGGATGAGTGTGCCATGTGGTGGTAGCACTGTCGTTACAGTCATTTACAAATTTCATTTGTACCAAAATGAAGTGTCCGGAATACGATGACGTTCCATGTGTATTTCTCCTAAGTTAGGTATGTTTGTCTTTTATTTTTCAGCCCAATTTCATCTGTGGGAATATTTTTAAGTTTGCTTTTCAATAAGCATCAGTCCAGCAGGTGATGGGAGACATCTCCGCTTTGGACCGGTTCCTGGAGGTGAGCGGTGGGTCTGTGCATGAATGGTAGTGAGGAGCTGGGG
The DNA here is from genome assembly GCA_004026765.1 of Micronycteris hirsuta. Lineage (NCBI taxonomy): Eukaryota > Metazoa > Chordata > Mammalia > Chiroptera > Phyllostomidae > Micronycteris > Micronycteris hirsuta. The sequence continues at coordinate 130,210 of PVJI01002008.1, read as the reverse complement.
CTGGGATGGGTGTCTCGCAGTGACTCCCCATGTGCACTCTGGGTTGACAAAGTGGACACCCAAGGGTTTTTGTTTTCACTTTTAAAGAGCTTTGTCTCTCCCAAGTGCCCTGCAGAGGACCAGGTGGCACGGGGCGATGTTCCAGCCAAGGCCCCTCCTCTGGAGCCACATCCAGTCCCTCCAGTGCCCCTTCAAGCTCCCCTGGAGCGAAGTGGGCTGGGAGTGCCAGCTCCTTGGGTCTCAGTGGAAGTGCTGGGAGAGCAAGGGAGACGGGTGGGCCTGGGCAGTGATCCTGGAACAGAGAAAACACCCCCATGCCCTGGAGAGACAGTCTCAGCCTACAGGACCGGCCTGCCTGTGTCTCCCAGGGCCAGCACCTGGGGGATGTCCCACACCCGGCGTTCGGATGGCTGTTTCCCAAGACAGCCTTGCACTGAGCACTGGGAGTGGACTGCGACAGGTAGGAGGGCAGGTCTGGGTGAGCAGCTTCCCTGTCCCTCCACGCTCTGCTAAGCAGGCTGAGGCTTGGTCAGGGAACTCTGCAGACAGGCCCTTCTGGGCTGGTCAGCTGCTGCTGGGGCCTGAGCCAGCACCCAGCCTAGGGCACCCCTGGCAAAGGCCTGGGGACCGAGGCCTGGAGCCCAGAGGATGCGAGCCGCATTGCCCCGGTGGCTGGTGAGCCCTCTGGATGAGCTGCTTCCCCAGGGGTGGCCCAGGCCAGCAGGGGGCAGAGGGGCCTTTGGTGGCAGTGTGACTAGGCAGGGCTGGACAATGTGGGGAGGTGGAAGGTCCACATTACTTCCAGGTGTGAAAGCCGGGTGACTGGGACATGATCCAGGCACTTGGTGCTCTATCCCCTCCTGCAGTCGTGTGCCTCCCCGTCCCTCCCAGGGTGGCCTGGTGACAATGGGTGGCACGTAGACATTCCTCCTCTGTTCCCTCCGCCGTGCGTGTGCCCCAATTGCGTCAGTGCAGGCTTCTTGGTGCCAGCGTGGGTCTAGGCCCGGGGGCCATCGGGGAATGCGACCAGGAAAGACCGGGCCACAAGGGGCTTCTGCCTTCAGACGGGATGTCTAGTTACGAAATTGAGTCCTTTGGTGCCAGGGACGTGCTCAAGGAGGGAACAGGGCCGGGGAGGAGGAGGACGCGCTGGGGCTCTGCAACGTGGCAGCTGTCATTGGGGCGAGTGGACATGTAGTGGGACAGCCGGGTCCCTGCCTGGACGAAGGCCGTTTGCAGGACCCTAAACGGCCAGGTGCTCTGCTCTGCTCATGTTCTGAAGGCTTCTGAGGTTGCCTTTTAATTCATGCATCTTTTCCAGTTCTGAACCTAGAACGTTCTGGAGAGCTCCTCAGAATGCAGACAGTACGTCCACCTCCCGATGACTCTGGAGTGGGTCTTGCTGCCAGGAAAACCTCTCCCCAGTTCTTGGAGTAGGTGCTGCCCAGAGGGTGGAGTGAGCTCGGTGCAGATGGGCTCCAGGGGCTGTGGGTGGGATCCACAGAGGCTGTGCCAGCCACCTGCGGCCATGACCCACCTCAGAGAGCCATCAGCCTGGGAGACTGCGGACTGGTCTGCAGGGGCACACCTGCCCCAGGACCACTGCTCTCAGAAGGGTGGGTGACGTGGCCAGGTGGCTGTGGGCGCCTGCCCTGTGCAGCCCTGGGCGCTAGTGCAGCAGGGAGGTGGCCGGCTGAAGCAATGCCCGATGGGCAAGGGGCGGGGGCGTGGGGAGATGCGGCTGACAGTGTCTGGCTCGCACAGACTGTGCTGAGTCCAGCAATCGAGTGGCAAAGACCTTTTCCTTATTTAAGTGTTAAAAACGTTCCCACACACAGAAAACCCAGAGGGGCAGGCAGTGTGTGTGTGTGGGTGCTGTGATGCCCGAGGGGCCACACTGGGCCAGAAGGGGCTGCAGAGGCCCGATGAGGGGCGCCTGGCTCTGTCTCGGTGCCAGGAAAACAGGACAGGATGTGGGGAGGGGAGGCAGCCTGACCAGGCTGAGGGGGGACAGCTCTGGCCTGGGGGTGGTCAAAGGGCGCAGGGGCCCCCCAGCGCTGCAGGGACTGGGCCACGTGAACTCATGAGTCTGTGGTGGCCAAGCACTTTCAGAACCAGGAGCAGGCTGCCCTGCCCCTGCCGGTGCAGGAGGGCTGGGAAAGAGAACCCCCCCCACCCCCCACCTCAAGGGAGACTACAAAGGTGCTCTGTGTCCCCAGAGCCTTTGCAGGGGCCGGGGGTGTGTTCTGGAAGGTTCCAAGCTCAAAGAGCCTGAAGAGGTCCAGGTGCACGGTTTCCATCTGCCCCGGTGCAGAGCCCTGAGCAAGACCAAGGTGAGCCACCTGCGGGGGCCCTGCTGGCCACCTGGGTCTCCACGTTTGGGTTGCTTACTTTTCCCTTTATTAAAATGCGTTCCCACCATCGAGGGCTGAGGCCTCTGGGGACAGAAGTGTCCTGCCTGCCTCCACACCCAGGTTCAAACTGGGGTGCCAGCGCCTCCTTCGCCCCTCCCTTGCAGCGGACCTCCATTCAGCCCAGGGCCAGAATCTGAACACTGCCCTGCCCAGCGTTACCCCTCCAAGCCACACTTTCAGGGAACTGTACCGCTACCCATCGGCCACCAAGCCAGGAGCCACAGTGTCCCCTCCCTCCCGCCCAAGCAGAGCCTAGTCTGAGGCCCAGCTGGTGGGCTCCAGGAGGGGGCTTCTGACCTGGGAGGGGCCTGCACACATGAGTGTCCACTGGCTGCCTGATTCAGACACACAGGTCACGAGAAGCAGTCTTTCTACCCGACCACATCAGGCCCAATTGGCCACAAAAATCAGGTTTAAAATAATCCAGAGCCGAAGAACAAAGAACCCCAAGTAACTGAGTTAAGCAAGGGAAGAGGCCCGTGGCCACTCACCCCATGCACCCTGTGGGGGAGTAGGGGAGCCCGGCGTGGCCGTGTGTGAAGACCAGAGTCTTGAGAACTGTGCTCCAGCTCTGCGTAGAAGGCTGGGGTTAGCAGGGGCAGCCGGAGGGAACCCCCCAGGTGTACGGACCTCCAGGCAGAAGGCCACGGGGAGATGCTCTGGACCCTGTGGTGGGGCCACCACACGCCTGCCTGGCCTTCCCAGCCTGGAGCCGCAAGTGCCCGCCCGTCCCTGCCCGGCCACCACTCCCCTGTGGGATCTGGGGGGTGGGGGGAGGGGGCATGGCTGCAGGCGATGCATTTGGGGGCTTTTCCCCAAAAAGAACTCAAAACTACAAGCACAAAATCACACAAAGAGAAGGCCAAGTTAGAAGAGAAAAAAAGAATTACAAAAAGTCAACACCAGTGAATTTCAGACTCCAATGAAAAATACTTGGGTTACTTTCTGACGAGTCTCCAGTTTCCAAAGGTGTTGACAGTGAACCTTCATCAGCCCCTGCCCTGCAACAGTCACTGGTCTCACCCGCTGCCTAGATCACACAGTGAGTGTATCACAGACATTTAGAGTTGGCAGCCGCCCCGCCAGGCTGTGAACCCCTGGAATTTCCTTTCCCGGCCACAGGCTTCCCCCACTCAAGCCCCACATCCCCTCCCTCCCCACTGCCAACCTGGGGGGCAGGCAGACCCCAAATCCCTCCCAGCCAAGAACTAGCAGCCGCTTAGTCGTGCCAGGAAGTGAACAGAAGGGTAACGTGCTGTGCCCACATCCTCCTGCCCTCCCCAGAGCCCAGCACTGGGCACAGCTCAGCCCACACACTTGACCAGGGACAAGGCGGGGTAGCAGGGGCACAGCGGCTTTGCCCAGGAGCCCATGGCCACGTGCTCGCAGGAGCCCAGAGGGCCTGTGTCCTGTCCAACCCAGTTCCATCCCATCTCAGCAGCTGGCCCTGGGCTCGTTCCTCCCTCAAAAACCATCCCCGCCTCAGGGCCCCGAACTGAGATGAGCAGCTGAGAAAAGACCAGAAGAGCAAAGGGAGGGAGAGGCTCCCACCAGGGCAGGAAGGCGCGCTGGAGCTCAGCTGTGTCAGCCAAGTGGGGACCACGATCTCAGCTGGCCAGTCGACTGTACAGCTAATCCCAAACTGAACAAGTGTTGGAAGCATGAAATGTATAAAGGACACAAAATACTGATTTAAGTTTATTGCTTCTAACACCCGTATCCTTTAACCTATTTTCCACTAGAAAGGGCAATTTCAAAATCTGCAGGGAGCGATCATGGATGCCGAGGGCCACACCCTCCCCGCACGCCCCCTGCAGTCACTTTACCAGCCCTGCCAGGCCCCGCCACCCAGCCTTCGACCAGCGTCTCCGCACAGCCCCCTCCAGGGTTGCGACCCTCTTCTTCTGGTCCCCGTGGGTCCCACTGGCCGCCTCCCCAGCTGCACAAGGTCCCTGAACAGAACCAGGAAAAGACCCACTCAAGGACGACGCAGTAGACAAGTAACACTCTTCCCTGCTGTGCTGAACGATTTTAATGAAGTGAGGTGCACACCGTTTCCACTGGAGAACGGCCACATGCGCCAAGGAAACAAGCCTCCTCTGGCGAAGGACAAGAGGGAGGCAGGGCATGAGACTTGAGGGGAGAGCAGCCTCCCTTGTAAGCTGCAGACAAAGATGACAAGGTGTTTGCGGTCCGGTGTCCGCGCAGTCACCAGGGCCAGGCACCCCCACCCCCACCGTCAGTCCCCCTCACTGTCGGGGGACCGCCAGTGGCAGGTGTGCACACTCCTTTCATCCCAACACCAGTTCACCGCAGCGGGTGTGGGCCTGGTCCTCGGGGGCACCAGACAGGTATCTGACCTCCACCCAGTGACACTCACACATAAATAGCCATAAATTAATCCCTAACTAGCTACACTTCACACCATCAGGGATGAAGGCCAGTGAGGCGCCCACAGCAGGTCCAGTCACGACTCTGGACACAAGCCGCCCCGATTATCACAGCACACGAGGCCCCCTGGGCTCGCAGTGAGAGGTCAGCTGTGTGCACGCCACTTGGGGCGTGGCCATCACAAGGAAGAGCAAACTTTACACAATCAAACACACCAACTGCCAGTGTTCAGGTGATAATATTTCTAATTAGCAGCAGAGGATATTTATAGAAAAAATATACTTTTAAGAAAATAGCTGAAAAAGTCTAAAGAGATAAAAGTATAAAAAGTTTAAAAAATATATCTTAAGCCAAAATATTGCCCAACACATATAAAACTTAATTTTTAAAAATTCACCTATCTAACGCTGAATGAGGCTCAGGCAGCCGGCGGCCCGTCCTCCCCGGAGCTGTGGGGCTCAGAGCGGAGGAGGCCCGGCTGGTGGCAGGAGAGGCCGCCGGCCGGCAGCAGGGCGACCAGCCTGCAGGAAATGGCTCTGTTCTTGCACGTTCTAATAATCACCGGGCAGCAGGGCTAGCCCCATGGCCCGATGGCGCTCCGGGTGGGGGGGGCGTGGCCCCACGCCCGTGCAGCAGGCTCAGGTCTCCACCAGGATCTCCACCACATGGTCCAGCTCACCCAGGTCCCGCTTGCAGCTGGCGCCGGCGGGCGGGGCACCTGCAGGGGCCAAGGCTTGGAGCCCGTCGCTGGGGCCTGACTTGCCGCCCACCATGCCTGTCAGCACGGCGTCCAGGTCGTAGTAGGGGCCGTCTGCGTCCGCAAACAGCCCTTCCACCGGGCTGGGGGCTCTGCTTTCCAGGGTCTCGAATATCTGATCCAGCGACTTCGGAAAGCTCCCTCTGTGTCCGCGAGAGCTATCCACCTCCCAGATGCAGCTCTGCGCGCTCCCGGGAGTCGGGGCCCCGGGCAGCTCTGAGGGCAGGTCAGGCACTGGGCGCTGACCCTGCTGCTCCCACGCTGTGCGGCACAGGATTTCCGTGGAGACGAGGTGGTCCAGCGGCCCGCGCCCTGCCACTGGGGGCGCTGGCAGCCGCCACGCCCCATCCTGGGACATCTCTTCCTGAATCTGCCGGACCGTGTTGGCGATGAGGACCGAGCGGCAGAGATTGGGCTCGACCAGCGTGTGGCACAGCTGCAGCTTGACCAGGGACATGTCCAGGAGCGACTGCCGCTGCAGGCTGTAGGACGGCGCGGCCAGGGCGCCCTCCACGTCCTCCTCGCTGTCCCAGCACTTTCTCTTCAACCCTCGGGCGAACATCGTGTCCTGCGGAGACGGAGGAAGACACCGTTTAGCACCATCCAAGCCCCTAGCAGACCCGCCCCAGGCCGCGGAGTCAAGGAGCGCGTCCTACGTTCAGACACAGTCCCTCGGACTAAAAGTGTGCGCGAACCACACCCGCCTCTAACCGAGCACAAGGTCTCCATCAGCAAAGACAAGTGGACTGAAAATGGGAGGAAGAGGTTCGGAGGAGCTGGGCAGAGAACCTTCAACACAGCCCCAGGGCTGGTGCCAGAGGGGGAGGGGCTGGGAAGCAAAACGACTACCAGCCCAGCAGGGCCAGGGACGACCCGACAGCATCATGCTGCAAGGACCCCTGACAGACGAACTGCGGGTCCTGGATGCTCAGGGCTGCCTGCCGCCGAGCTCAAGAAGCGGAGACAGGAGGACCTGCACCCTAAGTGCAGCTCAGCCAAGGGGCGGGGCCTCCAGGCCAAGGCCGCCCTTTCTAGGAAAGTCAGGCCTCCCGGCTGCAGTTTCTCCCTTCTCAGATGTGTAAAATAGCTAAACATTTTTGTTTCAAAATCATTCAAGGTCTTCATACAAAGGATTAGAATCTCTAACAAGCAAATTTTTGTATTTTCTTTGTAAAAACACCGACCCTGTGGCCCCCATGGATGGTGCTGGAGGGGGTGGGGTGGGCGGCCACTGAGGAGGTGGGACTGGCCAGGGCCCCACCTCCCCCAGGAGCCTTGTGCCCGCCCACCCCATCCTCAGACAGAAAAAGGCTCACCTCCCATGTACGTAACTTTGTCAAAAACTAAGTGGCCTTGGGCATTTCTCTTCAGGAATGAAAACCAAGGTGCCTGCAAAACACTGTACCAGCTGTGCTCAGGGCCCACCCCATCCCTACTGGGCGGGGCCAGTGCACCAGGCGCCCGCAGGGCCCCCAGGGGAACCGCGCATGCGCACAGACCCCTTCACGGCGACCTTCTGGGCAGAGTGAGCTAGGCATGGACAGGATTGGACAGCCGTGGCACAAGCTAAGGGCACAGAACCTCCCGCGCGCACACCACACACATGCCATGCAATTCATCGCTGTGGCCAGCGCAGGAAGGGTAACGTTCCAGATATTTTTTGCTACTTCTTGTGGATCAATAATTATTTGGAAATAAAAAATTAAAAAAAACTGGCCTGGCTGGTGTAGCTCAGTGGATTGAGCGCGGGCTGGGAACCAGAGGGTCCCGGTTCGATTCCCAGTCAGGGCACATGCCTGGGTTGCGGGCCAGGTCCCCAGTGAGGGCCATGTGAGGACCAACCATACATTGCTGTTTCTCTCCCTGTCTCCCTCCCTTCCCCTCTAACAGTAAATAAATAAAATCTAAAAAAAAAAAAAAAACCCAAAAAACACAAAGGTTTAAAAAAAACTGACCCCAGCTTCTTCCCCTACCAGAACGGCAGGCGTGTCTAACTCACCAACATATCAATGCTGCCCACCACTTGCCTGGACTTCGCACACACCAGCGCAGACTGCTCGTCCGGAAGTGAACATTACCACCGAAACACACAAAAACGCTCCAGCTGCTTCTGGTAGTAACGGCTCAAGTCTTCTGTCCTAGCAGCAAATTCAGCTCCCACAGCACTTGTTCAAACGTCACTAGCTTAATACTGCTAAGTACAGGACGCGCAAAGCAGGCTTCCAGTCGCGAGTGCAAGAAGCAGACTTTAGTCTTGCTGTTACTGATTTGTTACATGATCTTCCACACAAACAACCATAAACCCACCTTTGCCCCGCCAGCATTCTGAGTGTGAGATTGCATCGAACTATAAAAAGCCATACTGTGTTGAGGAGAAAGACGAAGTTCCAAGGGTTCTTCTGCGGCTAGTCACTGCCCCTCTTTCGCTGTGAGTGGTGTTCCAACAAAACCTAAGATTCCAACTCCGCCCAACAACTGATTTCAGCCAGGGTCCCAACCCAGCTCACTGCAACAGCCTTAGTCCCTCCCTTCTCCGCAGATCTGAGGGTCTCTGCAGGCCAGGCCAATGGGGTGGCTAGGGGGCTGCATGCCCAGGCAGACCTGCAGGGAGACAGACCTCTGTCCCAAGCAGCAGCCCGGAAGCCAACCACTCCCTCTACAGCAACCACAAGCCCACACGTCTACCAGGACCCACCAGGGAAAGCCAGATATCCCCCAGCCGTTACACAGGCCACCGCTTCCCCAGGCCCCCAGTGCCCTGAGACCCCTTCCCACCAGGAAGCGCTTCCCTCCCCTGCCCAGTGTGGTCCACGCAGGTGTGGGGATGGCTGGGCAGTCCCCAGTAAGCTGCCTTCCCTTCCTCTGCCCTCACTGCCCTCGCTGCGACCCCAGGAAGGGGGGTCAGAAACTGTAGTACAAGGCCTGTGTCTCCCAGGCTCCCGCCTGCACGGTCTCTAAGCACCTTCTGGTCTGTGACGCTGGCCTCACTGCAGGTTCTGCTCTCTCTGTTGACCACTGTCCTTATAAGGGACAAGTTCCCGGTTCTGACAGTTGCTCATTTATCCCAACATACAAACATGGTCGTGGGACGCTCACGCAGGGTGCTCTCCTGCTCACCACGTCCCCCACTACAGGGACAAGGGCTCTGAGTTGGGTCCGTCTGGAGTCCCAGCACTGGCCCCTGGAGCACCTCCCGGGCGGACGGAGGCGCAGCTACAGGCACGTGGTGAATACGATCTGGCTGCTGCAGAGGAAGGTAGACCGCTCACCTACGCCAGGTTCTTCTGCACCAAACGCCGTTTAGGATTATCCCAGCACCACAGGTACCCCACCCATGCTCCCACCGCCCCTTCCCAGAGCCCACCCTGCTCCATGGGCCTCTCCCATCAGCCTGTTTCCCACCAGAGGGCGTGGGTAAATGGTGCTCTATTTGACCGTGCAGCCAACTCAGCTATCGCTAGACGGACCACATGATGAATCTGAAGACATGCTTAATAACAAAGCAAGAACAAATGCAGGTGCCACAGGACTCCACACGACCCGTGGGACAGGGCAGCTGACCTAAGGGTGTGACAGCCCAGCCAGGCAGGAGCTGTGCACTGGTGTCTACGCAGTTCGGGGCCCTATGCGGCGCTGAGGAACAGGGACTTGGGCGGAGCCTGCCTTCTCCCAACACCCGCAGACAAGGCCCCATGGCCCCACCGCCGGGGCTCCAGGCCGGACGCAGCATGAGGGCATGCTTGGTTGCTCCCCCTCGATCCTCCCAAACACCCCGCACCCTCAGCAGCTGCTTGGTTGTCAAGTCAGCAAGAAAGGGCCACCGACCGACGACTCAGCCTGTCCAATCCCATGAGCGCCCTCCTCACACACATGTGTCTGGGGAGTCGGCAGGTGCGGGCGCAGAGCCCCCGCCCACCAGGGTGTGTCCAGGCCCCTCGCCCCCAGACGGGCCCTCCTGCAGAGCCCCGGCTGGCGGTAAGTTAGGAACACACAATGTTAGGCATCGCCCACCTCCATTTTCTCCGAGGGCGCTGGCCAGGTCCTGCTGCGCGTCTAGTAAATGCCAGATTCCTACCTCGAACCTCCCTGGTCAACGGCACTGCCCTTAGGCATTCTCCAGACTGCGCTGACCAATCAGAGGAAAAGGAGGGACTGCGTGGGGGGGGGGGGGCGGACTCAGGCTCACCGCAGAGTCCCGCAGGGGTGAGGCTGGAGGAGGCGCAGACCCCCAGCTTCTGAGCAGTAGGACCCGGCGGGCTCCACCCCGGCTGGTCCCCATGACCTTCAGCCCGCCAGGCACCCTGTGAGCCTTGGGTTTTAAGGCAACTCAACAGTCCCAGCTTGTCACATGACCAGGTCTGCAGTGAAATACATCAGTCATCAGAGAGCAGCGGGCGACAGAGACTGTGGCGTCCAAGTTGGGGGGGTGGGGTGGGCGCCCGGCCGCTGCGGGTCTGACATTTCTCACAAGCTGCTGCTACAAAGCGAACATCAGGCACTTCTGTGACCTGGAATGAAACACACAGACTTTCTTTGCCTGGAAACTTTTCCCAACAGCAAGGCGAAGGAACCTCCCTGCCCTCTTTCCACGCTAAAACCTGCAAACCTGGGGGGAGGGGGAGGGGAGGGAGAGGATGCAAATAACTGTAATTGAACAATAAAGTAATTTAAAGAAAAAAAAATAAATAAAACCTGCGAAGGTCGTCAGTGACATTTCATTCTGAATTTCAACTTTAATGTGAAAACATGGCAAAACTTGGACACAAAGTAGTTGTATGTAAGAAGCTGGTAAGTGCACTTAGCATTTTTCTTGGCTCCTTTTAAAAGAACAGTGGACGGGGTCCTGCGCCGGAGCGAGCAGCACACAGGCCACCAGCCGAGGAATCGCAGCTGGGGAGCCTGCTACTCCGACCACAGCTCCCCCAGCCAGCCGTTACGTGGGGCACCCTGTTCCTGGGGATACTATTTTGGGGACAATGAGCTTTTGCAAATGTGGAGCTGAGCTGTGGAAGAGAATTCCTGGTACTTTTACGAGGCACAGCTAGGCGCCCCCCTGGCTGACTGTGTCCCGAGGTGGGGCAGCACCAGGAACCCACCACAGCCAGCTCTCTTGCCAGCCGGGGTCTGGGACTGTCCCGTCCACCCCACCCCTTTGGTGAGTCTCCACTGGACTGGGAAGCTTAAGAGAGGCTGCACAGGAAGCGGGCAGAGGGTCGGCTTTAGACCACCAGGCCAGCATCATTTGCTCCGGCCCTCCCTGACCAGCTAAGAGGGAAATCAGACATAGTACAGTCTGACGCAGGGAAACCATCGCCAAATATCCTTAATATTCCTCTACGAAGCAGTTAAAACCAAGAAACAAAGGGGAAGAAGGCAAACTGAACACTACAGGGGGCTACCCTGCTCTCCCCAGCCCCAGAGAAGGGTGACTCTGGCCGGCCTGCCAAGGAGGGCATTGTATCGCCAGCAAAACCGCGTTTTGCTAAAAGGACTTAAGATGAAATTCAAGTGTTCCATTGCTGACATGCACCACCCACGCTGCATTTTGCGAGGATTGCCGATTAGGAAGGAAACCTAGAATCACAGCCAACGGTAGATCACCGCAGGTGTGTGGAAGGGCAAGTGGAAGGGTAAGAGAATGGGTGGGTGAGTGAATGCGGGGGGATGGGTGAGTGGATGAGTGCGAGACTAGGTGGGGCAGTCACGGGCCCTCTGGTCGGCGGGACTAGAGCCTGCCCCAGAGTTCCCGCAGGGCTTGCAGGAGCGTCTCCTGGGACCAGGAGGAGGAGCCGGAACTGACCGGGGAGGAGGGAGGATAGGGTCTCCGCCGCGGAGGCCCGCATTGCACGAGCCGCCCACCCCACCCATTTTAAGTGCTTCTCGGATCAACAAGAGCCCCGGGCTGGGTTAAAGCCACGAAGCAGCAGTGACTCGGGATTAAGAGGGTGCGGGAGAGCGAAAATCGAGGCTGTGGCAACACCGGCGGGAATCCAGGAGGCTGAAGGCCGGACGGGCAGGCGGGGGCCACAGAGTCGCGCCCCTCCGCTGAGGGCCCGCCAGCCGCGCCCCAGCCCTCCGACCCCAGGACCCTCAGGTCGCCCCCGTGTTGACTCCCCGCCGTCCCAGACCCCAGGCCGCCCCACCACCCCCAAAGCGACGAGGGCCGCCGAGGCGGAGGAAACGGGAGCCGGAACCCAACGCTCACCTGGCCGCCCGCCGTCCTCGCCAATGCCCGCCGCCGAGGCAGGGGCGGGGCCGGGGCGGGGCCGCTCAGCGCCCACAAAGGGTGGCCGAGCGCAGGCCGTCCCGCCCGCGGATTGGCTGAGCTTGGAGGCGGGACCTCTGGTTCAAACCAGGGGCGGGGCCTGCGTCTGGAGTTCCCGCGCGGCCGCGTTGGCCGTTGGGCCCGCGCGCTCCACTGCCCCGCCCCAAACAGCTCCCAGGTCTCCGCGCGCGGCCCGAGTGCGCCTGCGCGGGCTACCTGGGGCGGGGCGGGGCCGTAGGTCGGAGAGGTGGCAGGGGCGGGGCAGGACAGCAGCTTCCTGGACAGCCCGGGGGCCTCCGAGTTTACAGGGAACCAATGAAACCATCGAAGTGAAAAGTGGGGGAGGTGTTTTTTTTTTTTCTTTAAATTTCTTAGTGGAAAAGGCTTTAAATAGGTTAGAAAATCCTGAATGCATTAATCCAATTAACATTTCTGAGTGCTGGTGAGGACTGCCCTGTGTCCTGTGCTGGGGGCTGAGGACACGACCATGCAGGCATCGAGGAGACACCTCAGGGACGGAAGGAAGGGAATTGGGGGCCGAGGGGCGTCGGCTGGGAAACGTGAGGCAGGTCAGCGCCTGGCGCAGTCTAAGCAGGGTGGGGGCCTGGGCCCCCCTCCCCGAGAGGCCGACCCCCGCAGGGCCGCTCAGCAGAGGCGCGGTCCTGAGATGGGCTTCAAAAAGCTCTCAGTTGAGGATAGAGTCGGGGGCGGGGCTGGGTGGAAGGTCCAATTAGGTCGCAGTCCTGGGGTGAAAGACAACGACTGTGACAAATGTGAGGACACACAGGTGTAAAAGGTGCGTAAGTTCCTAAGCATGTGCCACACAAACGATTACATTCCTTAATACACACGTATTCGGTAAATGAAGACAAGATCAACAATCCAGGAGACACTGGCGAAGGGTGTTAACACAGCTCAGAGCAGAGGAGAAAATGCCCTTGAACTGTCAGAGGCGCGCGGCGGGCAGAGCCGGCTGTCAGATCCGCAACGCCAAAGAGGTGGTTTCTTCCAGAGCCAGCATTGTTTCTCACCCCCAGTGTCCAGCATAAAATTAAAAAATTAACAGGCATACCAGGACACAAGAACAAAAATGTTCAAAAAAATAAACAAGGGGGAAAAAACCCAGATAACAGAAATAGACTCAGGGGTGGCCCAAGTATTGGAGTTACTGGGTTTTTAGAACTAGTAACTGTGGTGGTCAAAAAACTTAATGACAAGGAGAACTGGAATCTATTAAAAAGACTCGAACAGGAGCAACAGCACCCACATTTACCCAGAGCCCACGGAGGGTGCGGGAGGAACTCTCCCCAGCTAGTTCTCAAAGGCCCATGAGCCTCAGCGTTAACCCCTCAGAGGGTGACAGGAAAGAAAAGCTACAGGCTCTCTCACAGCGAGACTTTAAAATCCCATACAAAATCCTAGCACATCTAACTCAGTGACATGTAAGAAAGAGAACACCTCACACCAAGCTGCGTTCATCCCAGGAACAGGTGGTCGGTTTCCCATTTCAACCGACCAACAGAATCCATCAAAGTAATAAAATGAGGGCGCAAACACTGGAAAAGTTCAGTGGGTGGAGAAGACTCACCCGATAAAACTCAACACACGTTTGTGATTGCAGCCAGGAAGTGGACACACAGGTGCGACATGAGGACCAGCTGGCAGAGGCACCCCCCCTGCAGGTGCCCATTGCAAGCAGAGGGGTCACCAGAACCAGTCAGCGTCAGAAGGGCACTGGAAGGGCTCACGAAGCTTGCTGAAAACAGACACACACACACACCGTCACAGTTCATTACGGTGAAAGCAATGAGGTGAAAGTCAGCCTGGGAGAGGCCTATGGGGCGGGTCCGGGCCATCTCCAGGGACGGAGCTTCCACCCTGGATGGCCTGGGCTCCCTCACAAAGCACATTTTAGACTGTGTGGGGTGGCCCCTGTGCCCTGGCGAACAGACACTACTAGCAGGCAGGGAGCCCCAGGGATTTCAATATCACCTCTCGGAACCCCAAGGGCTAGCGCCAGACTTGTCCTTGGGCAGGGGATCGCTTCTTCACTGCGCACCAAGGGAACTCCCTTTGGTTCAGTAAAGTGTATTTGCAAAAACTTGTAGGAAATGCGAGAACATGTGGATGAAAAGGGGCTACGCACCAAATATGACAAGCCCAGGGTGGCCAGCATGGGCCGTCCTGACAAACTCAGAGACCAAACTAGCCCCACAGGATGGTCTGAAGAGAAAAATTCCCAACTGCAAGCGGGTCATGGCAGGTAGTCACGTCCTAGGCCAGTAGCTTCTTTGACAAAGGTCAGTTTTTACCTTAACTGAGCCTGTCAGTCCTCTTTCAGATCTAGGATAACATACCTTTGAAATGTCAGCCAGATTTCCTGCTTCAGCCCCCCAGGGCTCACCTGCCTGCTCAGCCCAGAGCCCTCCCTGGTATCCTGTCCCCTCCCCACACCATCTCCACGGGCTTTCAGTGTTAACTAGCCTGTCCCCACCGATATAAAAGAAGTATATGTCTCTTCATTGTGCTTTTTATCTCATCCCAGAGATTCCCCCTAATCTACCACCCATGGATTCCTATGGCCCCCTTATGTCTCCTCCTTTGATTCTAATGTATAAAATAAGGTGCAAAACTGCAATTCTCTCAGGAGCGTTTTCTCAATCCGTTGAGATTTTGCTTCTCAACAACTGTCGTTACTTTGGCTCAAATAAACTCATAAAAACTCCGCCAGTTCAGACGTCTCTCACACGGGCAAGTGCACAGGGAAATGGTGTGAATGCGAGGGCTTTGTCCTGTGACAGGAATGAGGGCAAGGTGCTTCTGCACCCCCACCGCCTCCAGGCTGGACAGCCTGGTGTGGGCCGGGAGGCAAGAAAAAGAAGCAACAGGCATAGGACCTGAGAAGAACTAAAATAATTCTTCCCAGAGAGTAGGTTTGGAATGTAGAAATGCAAGGAATCTTGCCCCAACCAGCTCAGGCGCCTCAACAGAATACCACAGAGGGCCCCTTAGGCCACTGACATTCATTCTCTGCAGTTCTGTCCATGACTGAGCTGCCCACCGGGCTGTGTGTAGCTGAGCACTGTCCTCCAGGCTTGCAGACGGCAGAGGGGAGACAGACGGCTCCTCCTCTTCTTTGAAGGGCCCCATCCTGTTAGATTAGCACCCCACCCTTATGGCCTCATTCAACCTTAACTCCCTCCTGAAAGCCCTGGCCTCCAAGATCCTCACACTGGGGGCTAGGGCTTCAATGTATGAATTTGAAGGGCACACAGTTTAGTGCATAGCAAATCTCCAAATAAATGGATTAGATTAATAAAGAGTTCAGTGTGACCATCAGATAAATAGCTAATACAGAAAAATCCATTATATTTCTATATGCAAGTCACAAACCTTTTTTCTATTAAAAAAAAGTTTTTAGTGATACCGTTTGCAGAGCATCAAGGCATCAAACAGCACACAGGCCAGCCCTGAAGCAGGAAAAGTACAGGTCAATGGGGAGGGAAGCTAATGGCTAGCTCTCTGCACGAGAGGCTATTCCAAGTGCTCAGGACAGAAGATGGCTCTCTCCAAACTTCTACCTTCACAGCCACTGCAGCCACCAACAGCCCCGCAACCTATTGTCATGGAAACTGACAAAGTGATTGTATGGAAATGTATATGTAATAGACAATGAAATGCATATGGAAATGCCAAGAGCAAAGAGGAGCCCAGACAGCCTTGGAGGTCAGCAGAGCCTGGCTTTGGGGCCAGCTTTGGAGGCCTGCATGGCGGGCGCCCACAGCTTGTGGCTCAACTCTCCTGCTCCCAGGGACGAGCCGGCGCAAGTGCCTGCACACGTCCCCAGAAGACCGGCACCGCGGGGTTTACAGCAGGGCCACCCATAAGAGCACCGACGGGGCAATGGGCAGGCCCGCAGGGGCTTCGGGCAGCAGTCTGGGGGGAGAGATCTAACACGCCTATTTTTAAAACACCTTCATTGAGGTGTATGCTGTACACTCACCCTTTGAAGCACACAAGTCATGTTTCAGGCGTTCAGAGACCCGCAGCCACCGCCACAGCACTTTCAGGACCTTCCATCACCCCGGAAAGAACCCTGTGCCCTTAGCTGTTGCCGGCCATCGCCCCTCCAGTCCCCCGCCCCTGGCAACCGCTGATCACTTTTGGTCTCCATAGACTTCCCTGCTCCGCACACCACAAAGACGGGTCGTCCTAGTGACGGGGTCCTCTGCATCTAGGATCTCGCACGCAGCGTAGTGCTTTCGAGGGTCCTGCACGTCCTGCGGTGTCCGCACCGTTGTTGCGTTCACCGCTGGGTGGACAACTGGGCGGTCCCCCCCCACCCCACCCCCCGGGACTCTGTGAGCATGCGCGTGCGCTTTCCCCCCTCTTGGGCGGATCCTAGGAGTGGAACCAATGGGTCCTAGGGTGACGCCACTTTGGGTCACCTGGGAAGCCGGAGACTGTTTTCCGCAGCCGCGGCCCCACCTTACGTCTCCCCAGCCTCATGGCCCAGTTATCACAGTGTCTGAATTTACGGTGCCGCCATCTGAGTGGGACGCGCACGGGCAACTGCGTGGTGGGTGGGTGGCAGGGAGCAGGTGTGAGCTCCACTCCATGTAGGAAGGCGGGCTGCCCCTGTGCCGTGGTCTCCATCCCACCCAGGAGCAGTTCCGGGCTCCCTCCCTGCGCTCCCACCCTGATGCCCACCCTGCCCCGCGGGTCCTGCGGGTTGGCACTGAGGCCAGGCTCTGGCTGGTGTCACTGTTACCAGAGGCATGGCCAGCTGTGTCACCGGGTTCACGATTCTTCTCAGACGTGGCCTGGGGCCGGGGGCTCACTGGTGGGTGGCTGCAGGATGGGCTCGGCTCCACAAGCCCTGTATGCAGCGGCGGGGCCCCGGCTCCGGAAGGAATGCTGCCCCCTGGCGGCCGCAACCGATACTCGGGGCACTCCGGCCGCACGGCGCCCTCTAGGGGCAGCCACTGGGTGGGAGGCGGGACACAAGGCCAGTGAAGCTGTGCGAGGGTCTGACTTCCTTCTGAGCAGCCCTCTGTGTCTGGCTGGGCTTGGGCCCAGGGCGCGCGTGCTCTCCATTTGTACCCCTGCAGCCCTGCAGGCGGGAAAGGTGACCGTTCCCAAGTCACAGGAGAAGAAACCAAAGCATGGAGGGCTGAGTTCGCCTGTCTGCCAGCAGCTGTCCTGGGGCCATGGGCAGCTGGCCGCTTCCTCAGTAGGACAGGGCGCTCCTACTGGCATCCATGCCCGCAGCGCTGGAAGGAGTGGCGTGAGCCTGGCAGGGGCCGCCTTGCCCGAGGTGTGCAGGTGTAGCGGCAGGTAGGGAGCTGGAGCGTGTCTGCAGGAGGCCCCTTAGTTTGCTTGACAGCTCGTTAAATACGTGGAAGTGTGTGAGTGCTGAAACGTCACAAGAGCCTGGCTCGCCCGTGTGCCACCATCTATCCACACGTCGTGATTCAGGGAACATCAAGGGGACTGGTCAGGCGCAGGTCTTGTCCAGGGAGCTGGTGGCCCTGAATAAACTGTAGGTGTCCTGTCCCCCCAGGCCCCTCCCCTGCCTCGGGACACACCTGTGGGAAGAGCTGGAAGTGTAGGACCGTGGGCTCAAGGTGGCAGGGACCCTGGGGGCTCCCTCCTGGGCTCCCACCTCCCTGCAAGGAGCTCACCACTTCCAGGGTGGAGCGCAGGGTGCCTGTCTGCTCCCACCTCAGGTCACCATGGGGAGGGGCCGGTGTCAGAGGGAGACGGGAGTGAAGTAGCTAGTGACTGGAGGGAGGGAGGGAGGGAGGGGGGAAGATCCCCCAGGTGAACCACCAAGTTTCCCTACGCAACGTGAGTCCGATGAAAAGGCCAGAGGTTTAAGGTCAGAGGCTGCAGCACAGTCACGATATGGTCAACGCGAACTGTGGCGGCAGTGGGGAGCCTGTGTACGCAACAGGGTACACAGGCGACACCTCAGAGAATTGTACATTTGCCACTTACCGTATTAACCAATGTCCCCCCAGATGACTGAATCTGAATAAACAGATAAGTAAATGGAAGCGAGTGAGCTACAGAGAAGGTGGCCTCGCAGGGCCTGCAGCCCAAGGGCGGGGCAAGGCTGGCGCCGCCTCTCCCTGCGCCTCCTGGAGGCACCAGCCAGTCAGCACCTGGATCTGGGGCCTCCTGCCGCTGACCTGCTCACTGTGAAGCCGCCCAGTGTGGGGGATCAGTTAGGGCAGCCCAGGAAAAACACATCACCCACTGTGGGGACAGCACGTGGTCCCCACGCTGACTTCCCTCTCCCCACAGACTGTTCAAGAAGCCCAGCTTGTCACTGTGAGAGCCCAGAGCGCAGGCGCCAACCATCGCCCCCAACCCCTACCCCACCCCCGCATCCGCCTGGAGCCCTAGAGGGAAACATTTACCCGAAAAGCTAAAAGGACATTATTTCACTTAAAGAGGACATTGGGACTGACACGTATTTGTTGCGTTTTTATTTCTAAGCACATTTTCTAAATGTCTTCTCAAGGCCTCTCCCAGTGAGGACCACCGTCAGCGGCCACCTTGCAGAAACAATGAAATTGAGCAGGCAGCCCACCCAGCTTCCCAGGAGACAGACCCCGAAACAGGCCTGGGAGCCTAAGCCCCGTCCCCAGTAGCTGTTTCTGTCTCTGTGCTGCCAGCTGTGGGGTCGCCTGAGGCACGGGCAGTGCATCAGCCCAGATGCTGAACCGGTGAGGAGGCGGGTGGCATCCAGCCCTGTTGCAGATGGGGAAACTGAAGCAGCAGCGTGACCCGGCCCAGAAGAGGCTTGTCAGGGGCAGAGCCTGTGCGGCTTCCAGGGAGCCCAGGGCAGCATAGCACATGGCAAACCCAGTCCCGCCCTCCATGGGAGATTGGTGAGGGGCCGGAGGCCATCAGGCTCTCATCTGCTTGCCTCTGATCTGCCCTGTCCCAGCCCTTGGTAGGCCTCTCCCCTAACAATGCACCCAGGAAGCCTCCAAGGGAAAGCCTTCCAACCGCCTCTGAGCCTCGTGGGCAGCTGCCCCATTCCTGGAATCCACTGCCACTGTTTCCAGCCAACCTGAGCACCTGGGGCCCCTCTAGAGGTATGTGACCGGCCCAAGCTCCCCTGAGGGTCCACAGCTGCCAGGGCCTCAGACCTGCTCAGCTGAGGGCCCCAGGCTGGCTCCTGCCCTCAGAGGTCCCAGATGTCCCCGACCCATGAGCAGGCACAGCGGGAAGGTGCCCAGGTTGCATGGCCCACAGCGTCCTCTCACAGCCAGCTGAGCAATGCACACAGGAAAGCACAGAAATAAAGTCATCACTGCGGATGCTGACCAGGCACCCACCCCGTGCGCGGGTGTGCCAGCTGCCACAGCCCCAGGCTAGCATGTGGCCTCTGCCAAAGGCCCCGCTGTTTGCTAACTGTCCAGCGAGCCAGCCAGCACAGGCCAGGGAGGCAGAGGCCCTCCAGCCTGCCACCTGCCCCGTGGGGCCCTGCGGGAAAGCCGGGGGTGGGGGCGCGCTGAGGGACAGCGGCTCACAGACCGCATGGTGCCAGGAAAGAGAAATCGGTGGCACGGCCCTGCCTGGTGTGACTCAGTGGGTTGGACGTCACTCTGTGGACCGAGGGGTCACCAGTTTGATTCCTTTTTGGGGCACATGCCTGGGTGGCAGGTTGGGTCTCCGGGTGGGGGCGCGCAAGGGGCAACTGATCGGTGTTTCTCCCCCCCTCTTTCTCTCTTCCTTCCCCTGTCTCTAAAAATAAATAAATAAATAATCTTTAAAAAAATAAAAAAGAAATCAGTGGCGTCTTGCAGAAGGAGCCTCATGGCCAGGGCCACAGAAGCTGGCTGGTGGGCTCAGTGGATGGGGGGCAGCCACGCAGCTGGCCCTGGGCCCTGTGCTGGCTAGCCTGCCCTGCAGGACACAGGGCTCAGCGGGACTCCTCGCTCAGCTGCTCCAGGGCGCCCAGCAAGACCCACGTGCCCAGCTGTGACCCAGGGGCCTGGACAGGCCTGGGAAACTGGCAGCTGTGTACGAGCAACGTGGGCGACCAAGCCTCCTCCGATTCCTTTGACCACGTGTTTTTGGTGACCTCCGTCTTGGTGGACCACCTTTGCCACCTGCTGCAGATTCTGGACACCTCCTGCCGCGAGTTGTCTGTGGCCAGCACGTAGATGATGGGGTCGGCCACGCTGTTCACCGTGGACAGGCACAGGAACACCATGGAGGCCGTGTACAGTCGGTATTCCAAGGTGCACATGGGGTCCTTTTCGCCCCTGTAGTAGGAGAAGGCGGCAGCCTTGGCGAGCAGCACCAGGTGGTAGGGCGCAAAGCAGGCCAGGAAGATGACCACAACCGCGATGACCGTGCGCCTCACCCGGGCCTTCTGGGCGGCGCCCAGGCCCGCACTCCGCTTGATGCCCCTGAAGATGCGGTGGTTGGTGAAGGCGATGACGGCCAGTGGCAGGGCGAACCCCATGGCAAACCTCAAGTAGAAGTAGCGGGCGACCATGCCGTCCATGGGCGAGGTCTCGAAGCAGCCGCGCCCGTCCTCCATGGTGAACACCGGGTAGTGAGCCAGCCCGACGAGGAGGAAGACAGAGGCAGACACCAGCACGGCGGTCCTCCGGCGGCGGCGGCCACGGCTCTCCAGTGCGTAGGCCACGGCCACGTAGCGGTCACAGGAGATGCAGCACAAGAAGAGGATGCTGACATACAGGTTACAGAAGAAGATGTAGGCGGTCACCTTGCAGGCCCACGGCCCCAGCGTCCAGCAGTGGCTGTTCTGGACATAGATGACCCAGAGCGGCAGGGTGCTGGCGTAGAGCAGCTCGCAGAGCGCCAGGCAGAACAGGTAGACAGCCAGCACGCTGCCCTGCAGCGCCTGCAGCAGCGTCAGCCCTGCCGTCAGGCAGTTGGCCGGCAGCCCCAGCACGCACACAGCGCTGTAGACCACCACCAGGTATACTCTGCTGTCCTCGTAGGGCATTTTGCAGGTGCTGTTTCCCGTCGCAGTTCCGTTGCCTGGGAGACAGAGATGACGTGAGGGCAGCTGGAAGAGACTTTCCAGAGGCGCTAAGGAACGCCAAGACGCGTGGTGGCTCTGGACTGGACACACCAGGAGCTTAGCATTCCAAATGGGTTTCTTCTTCTCCAGGTGATGCCGAGACCTGCGACCTGCAGCCAGCCCTGTGCGGGGAGAGGCTGCGGGCCGCCCTGCACCCAGGCCCGCCATCACCCAGGCCCCTCTTCACAGGGGCTGTTTGTTTGGGGAAGAAAGCTATTCGCTAACTGCTGATGGAGCCTCTGCCACACACGGTCCCCACAGACTCCGGGGCAGGCGGCACCGTCTCTGCCCCAGCTGTCCCCCATGCCGCATGGCCCCACCAGCCTCTCCACCCCCTCCTTGGAGCCTGCACCCACCCTGCCCCCACGTGGCACTGGCTCCACCCCAGGGCTGACTGTGTCACCAGCCACGGAACAGTCCCACGCCCTGGGGGGAAGCAGGAGCAGCAACCCCAAACCCAGACACAGGCCCAGCCGTCCACCTCTGGGAACAACCTGGGCCTCCCTTGCTCCCCGACGCCCACCAGCACTGGCCCCTCTGCAGTGGCCACCGGGCTCTCAGTGCAGTTCAGCCCAGGACGCCTGCCCGGGGCCACAGAGGGCCAGCACGCTGCCTCGGGTCTGCACTTCCCCTTCTCTGCACCCCATTGGGTGACCAGCCCTGGGTGTGTGGGTTGGAGCCTGCCCACAGCCCCACAGGTGACCTCCTGGGTGGGGGCAGACAGTCCCCAGGAGCAGGGGCGGGAGGCTCCTTTGGGGTCGTGGCGGCTTCGTGGCCCAGCACAGGGTCTATCACGAGAAATGGGCGTGTGCGAGGCCCACACGGACAGCGGAGCCTCTGCCTGTCCCCTCAGCCCTGGCCCTGGAGTTCCTAGTTCGTCCCAAGGACAAGGAGCGGGCACTTTCCAAACATCCTGATGGGGGGCCTCTAATTTCGTCATTTCTGAGTCAGTGTGAATCTCTTTTGAATACACGTTTTTTTGACATAATTGTCCCCTTTCTGAGACAAAGCGCATTGTGGAGAAATCCTTACAGGTTGCCTCCCAAGTGTGTAAGGTCACAGGAGGCAGGGGGCTCTCACCTGGCATATTTGCTGGTGCCCGGGGCAGGGTGGCGGCACACCAGCTTCCCAGAGCACACCACGTCTCGTCAGTCCTGCTGGGAAGGTCACTCAGAGTTCAAAATGACCTGGAAAAAAAGTAGGGGAAAGAGCTTCAGGGAAATCAGTTTAGATCCCAAGCAAATCATTCGACAATTTAGATCCCAAGCAAATCATTCGACAATCAGGGATTGCTAGCCAAGTCCTGGACTTACCCTGTGGACTTGGTGGCATGTCCTTCAAATATAAAGAGCTCTTACCAACCAACAACAAGAATGTCAATGCCAATGAGCAGATAATTCACACAAGAAAAAAAACGTAGCTCCTGAAAAAAAATGTGCCCCATATACAATAAAAGAAATGCGAACACCCTGGCTGGTATAGCTCAGCGGATTGAGCGCGGATTGCGAACCAAAAGGTCGCTGGTTCAATTCCCAGTCAGGGCATTTGCACAGGTTGCAGGCTAGGTCCCCAGTGGGGGCCACATGAGAAGCAACCACACATTGATGTTTCCCTCCCTCTCCTCCTTCCTCCCTTCCCTTCTGTCTAAAAATAAATAAAATCTTTGAAAAAAAAAAAAGAAATGCGAACAAAATTTTTAAATGGTGATCTTTTCTTGCCTCTCTGATTGGCAAAAAAAAAAATAAGGACCTTAATTTCTGGTGTCAGCGAGTGTGAGGAAGTAACACCTTCACCACGCAGCACGGACCCGCACAATGTGGCGGCGTGTTTCCAAAAACCTTCAGTCACCCGAGAGGCACAGCACACGTGAGCTAGAAGCATGTCCCCACACCCCTGCCCCGTGAAAGGAGCCCAAACCCCCGGGGAGCGCCCATGGTGCCCCCGCCTTCACCAGGGCTCCCTCCCTATCCACAGGGGCCCTCAGACAGGCTCTGTCTGGACCAGCAGGGAGGGGGTGGGGGAGGGAGCAGTGGACACTCCCCCTCCCACACTGCAAACTTGAGGACCCAGCCCCGGGGAGTCGCGGGCCAGCTCTGCCCAGCCGGAGCCACAGAGGTTGGGCTGGGAGGGGTGACCGCAGGCTCCCATCTGAACCCCGCTGCCTGGTACCAACTTCACCCCCCTCCCTGGCCTCCTTTTTCAAGGGTGTTTCTACCCGCTGGAAGCAGCAGGAAGCCCAGATGTCTACTTGAAACTGCAGAAAGTTCCCTTCGATGTTCTAAGTGAGACCTGGGAATGCACGCAGGGGAGAGACGCTGGGGCAGAAACAGATCCAGAACTGCCATTGCTGAGTGGCCTTCACTTCTGAGACCGACACGTGCCCACAGGCCTGCAGGGTCACAGGGCCTTGCCCTCCTGCCCCCGGCGTCTCAGTGAGTCAGAGGTGTGGGCCACCCCGGGACTGTGGCTGAGGGCCACCTGCTGGATGCCACCCTCCGAGGGCATGAGGTCCGGGCCCAGCAGGCCCCAGGCCCCCACCCCCGCCAGACAGAGACCCAGCTGGCTCTGGGGTGAGGGAGGGAGGGTGGCCAAGAGGGCTGCGGGCCCCGGGGAAGAGCTGCCCACCTGCCAGCTGTCCAGATGCTTTGGGCTCCAGCCAGCCTGTCCCTGGAGGGAAGGGTGCTCAGGGAGCCCACCGCCTTCACTGGAACTCTCGAATATTCTGAAGCTGAAAGGAGAGCCCTCCCTGCACCGCTGCCCTGCCTGGCTTTGCCTAAAGCAGACAGGAGTCTGGTGGGTGGAACCTCTAGAAACCACTTCTGCAAAAGCCAAAGGAAGTGGTGGCCCCACTTCCCTTGCCCTCAGAGATCCCTCCCCTCAGAGATCCTTCGCTCTGCTGAGGTGGGATCCTGGCCTGGCAGGTGCTGGCGTCCAGCCCCGGGCCCTGTCCCTGACTGTCAGGTCCCAGCAGCCTGGCTGGACATGTAGGGACCAGAGAGGGTCCCCATGGAGAGAACCAGCCCTCCCAGCAGCAGGCCCAGGCCGGAGCAGCAGGGTGCCAGGGCAGCCTGAGCCGACACCAGCTCCCAGTCCCGCCCCACTCCCCACTCCCTGGCCAGAGCTCCTCAGCTGGTCCTGACCTTGGGACACATGGCTTCAGGTGTCTTTTCAGGGGCTTCCTGAACCTGGTGACCCAGTTTGTGGCACTTCCTGTCCCACTGTCACCTCCTCTGCTTTCTGCCTCCTCTCAAGTCCATGACCCCCTACCTTGCGCCTGCCCAGCCACAGTGGGTCCTGGTGTTCTCCTGAGCTGGGAGCTGGGACGCCAGCATCAGCCAGCATGGCTGAGAACCGTCCTCACCCCATCAGCCCCAGAGATCCCACGGCCTGACCTGGGGGGTGGCTGAGACTCTGGGGTAGGCAGGCCACCCTCCCCGGGCACAGGCTCCCCCCGGGCCTGGATCCTCTCCTGGCCTCTGCTATTGGGGGTCAAGTGAGAGGACAAGGTCTGGCAGGGGTGGCCCTTGTGTCCTCCCGTGTCGAAGCACACGCTGCCCTTCCTGGCCACACACGGTAGCCTGTTTTGTCCTCACCATGGCCCAGCCCCCCCATGGGGACCCCCAGAGGAGGGCCCAGGCTGTGAAGTGACAGACCCTGTGAGGTGGCCCTGCCTCCGTAGAGGCTGCCCCAGCCCTGGACTCAGGGAAGGGACGTGCCCGCCTGGGCTGGTGCGCCGGGGACCTGTGACAGCCACAGTCTGTGGCTGGGTCACCCTGAAGCCCCATCACACCTGCGCCTGGGTTCCAGTTGCCTCCATGTCCCTGACCCTACTGGCCCTGGGCACCACTGGGGCCTCAGCGTCCTTCACAGCCTCCCAGCCCAGCCTCTGACCAGCGCAGCCGCTCCTGGCAGCCCCAGTGCCTCTGCCACCACCCTCAGCGCTCGCCTGCACAGGGTCCAAGTGCAGTAAGGCGTCAGCCCGCTTCCCGGCTGAGAGCAGCGCACAGCCAGAGAAGCCCCACCGCAGGGGAGGGTGGCCGCGCTGCCCGCCCCTCAGCGTGGACCCTCGGTCCTTTAAAACACGTGTTTTTCTTGGTCTGTTTGTCTGTTTTGCTATGAACTTCTCACACAGGCTGGATGCGGTAACAGTCACCTCTGCGCCTCCAGCCCCTGGTCAACAGCCCGTCCTCTGTCCGCATCCGTCACACCCCAGTGAGACCCGGCTCCTGGGGCTGCCGTCTGGCTGGACGCCCTGCGCTTTCGCGGACATGCCTGGTCTCTCCCTGTCTCTCCTCACGTACTCCCCGGACCCGACCTCGGCTCTGTCCATGCCCAGGTTTCCTGCCCTGGCAGCAGGTCACTGTCACCCACGGGCTGGGAGTGGGGGGGGCAGGCCACCGCCTCACCAACCATGTGCTGTTTCCCCCATTTTCAAGGAAACTTCTGAACACGTTTGCATTTCCTTCATCTCGTGAGGTGGAGCTGCCTGCCCCACTGACACCTATGCTCTTTCTAATCTCGCCCCCTGTCCTCGGGGTCCCCAGGCGGTGGCGACCCTCCTCAGGCACCTTGGCCCAGGCAGCCCCTGGAGACAGGGGAGCTGCTCTCTACCCTCCCAACACCCCATGAGTCTGCGACAGGCACAGGGCACCCAGGACGTCCCCGGAGGCCCCGGAGGCGCAAGGACCAGCCTTGGGGGTGGACCCACCCGTCACCCCCGACTCTCTCACCCTGCACCAGCACCAGGCGAGAGCTTTGAGGACACAGTGTCAGGGTAGGGGATTCTGAAGGGGACATAGGAGGTCACCCCCTGCACCCCAAACCCTGCTGCCGACACAGCGCCCTGGGTACTGGTGCCCCAGGGTCCCTGATGGAGGACCCATAAGCCCACCCTTATGCCAGCAGTCAGGACCCCCTGCAGCACCCCCTCCCCCTCCCCGGGGAGACTCAGGCGCCGCCTGGTGGCTCAGCCCTCCCTGCAGGCCCAGCTGTGTGGGGACTTCCAGAAAGCAGGGGGTACTAAGCAGCTCTCTCCGAAACTCCGACCACAGAGTCCTGGAGGCTGGCCAGCAGCTGTGGGAGTTGTCTTGCTGTGACACTGTAACCTGTCACCTCTCAGGGACAGACAACAGGAAACAGGCCCAGGCCTACTTCCCCACGTCATACGACACTAGCCAGAGATGAGTCAGAAGCCTCTTCTGAGTTCCCTCAAGACCTTCCCAGCCGGCTGGGGTGGACGCAGTGCCAGTGCACATGGGCTGCCAGTGCCCGGGTCCCCACAGACAGACTGGGCAGGACACACGGGGGCGGGACACTTGGGGGGGCACCCAGCTCCTGACCTAACGCCTCCAGGAAGCCACACCCTCTGGGAACCCCATGGGCACCGGGAGAGGCCGAAGCCATCACTGGTCACGGTGGCCCACCCCCCAACCCCCGCGCAGCTCCCATGGCCCCGCGCCCCATGTAGACCCCGCCATACACACGGTGGCCTCCCCCCGCTCCCATTGTGGGGTCCTGACAGAGGAAAGGAGCCTCCACATACCAGCATGGGCACTACCTGGCCCCCCAGAGGCATCCCCCTCGGAGGTGCTGCCCACCCGGCTAGACACCAGCTGAAACAGCTTGCGCCGGAACACACAGCCTGGGCTTCTTGAAAACGCCATGGCTGCCAGCGGCCCACTGCACGCCCCACAGGCTGGTTCTGGGCTCCAAGGTGAGGGGGGCAGTGCAGGCCCCTTTCCTGCATCAACTCGAAATGCCTGGCTTTCTCAGCCCCCGGGCAGGGCCAGGCTGCTTCCACTTCCGAGGCATCTGTGCCCAGCACATGGGGGGCACCCAAGGCAGCTGTACCCCTGTGCGTCCTGGGCTGGGGGGCCCAGGTGCACCCTCACCCTTCGCTGTCCTGCAGACATGGTCGGGTCACAGCTGTCCCGGGCCCTGGAAATCTGGGCCTGGAGCGTGGGCAGCTCTGAGCACGGGGACCCCTCAGCACCCCCAGGAGGCCGGCCCAGGGGCTGCAGTGTCCACAGGCCGCTGCCCAAGAGTGACACCCACTTCTCAGGGGCTCAGGCCCAGGGCAGCCCTTCCCAAATGAGCAGGTGGAGCCGAGGCTCCAGGTGCCTGAGGCACCGTCACCGTCACCATCACTCTGGGGCAGCCTCCAGAGGCCAGGGTCCCCAGGTCCCAGGGTCCCAGGCTGGGTGGGCCTCAGCGGGGGCAGAGCCCAGGTCAGCTGAGCCAGGCACCCCTCAAGACACTATTGGTCCCCACTGGGGCCTGCTCCCTTCTGTCCCCCACTTAGGGGATCTTGCACCCAAGTGGATGGGTCCTGGCAGGAAGCATAGGCCTACCCTCCATTCCCTGCTGGTCACGTGATGTTAGCCGAGGCCACCTCTTGGTTCCCCAGAGGGGTCTGGAGCCACAAGCTAGGGGGTGAGCTGGGGGGCAGCTGGGCCCACTGCCCCCCAGGGCCCACATGGCCCCTGCCTGAGCAGGAGGGGTGCAGGAGAAGGGGTCTGGAACAGGAGAGGGTTAAGGGGCACCTGTGGGTAAGGGCTGTAGAGCAGCAGGGATGCGGTCACCTGGGCAGAGGTCTGGGTGCTTCTCCTAAGAGCAGAGTGTCTTCCAGGCTGGGGAGGGCGTCTGCAGGCCCCTGTGACAACACCCCCGGGCCCCCTGAAAGAGAGGACCACGTGCTTCCCTGGCCCTCAAGTCCTGCTGGGCAGCTGCCTGAGAACCTGCAAGGGCCTCCGCACGCATCCTGTGTGCGATTCAGTCTCGTCATCTCGCGAGAGGGAAAAGTACACCAGCGCATGGATCCAAACGGCAGACGGCACGGGAGGGCGGGTGCAACGTCCTGCCCCCCACCCCAGGTCCAGCCCCACATGAGCCCCTGGTCCAGGTTTTCAGGGTTTTACGAAGAAAAGCCGCAGAGCGTGAACCCTGCGGAGCCACTGCCTGGATTCAACAAACACGCGTTCCAAGAGGGCGACCTCCGAAAGCCACGTGTATCTGAGTCGAATGCAGATGCTGGAACTCAGCGCCGCACACCCACAGACCCCCAGCCGGAGCCGAGTGCGCGCCCTGCCCTCCTGGCCTCTCACCGGAGCGGTGCCACCCCAGCTTCCTCGCCGTCCCCGCAGGGTTCGCCGCCTGGCGAGGCCAGCACGCCACCAACAGCCAGCGGCCGGCTGCAGGTCCCCCTCCCTCGGAAGCAGCGCCCCCTCCTTGCAGCCCCTGACACTGGCTTGGGAAGGGACGTGGCCGGTCGCATACACTGTCTGTCCCACCTCCTGGGTGTTGCTTGACTGGGGGCTCGCGATGTGACTTACGGTGTCTCTCTCACCCGAGGTTCCTGTATCTGGAAGTTGGTCCTACGGCCCTGAGGGGAAGTGATTCTGGTGACGGTCCCCTGTGGCCAGGTGACAACAGCAAGTGACCGCAGGCGAGGCCCACGAGGACATCACTCCGGCCCCTGGCCACCTGCCTGGGAGCTGCACCGTTGCTCTCGACCTCGCCAAGTCGCCATGCCACCTGCGGACAAGCAGGGGCCCCTGGTGTGTGCGCTCCCCGTGGGCGGCAGGTGGGCTGACACGAGCGTCCCCAACACCGGGGGGCACCAGTGTCCTCTCAGTACCAGTCGGGACTCAGAGGTCCTTTTACTGTGGCAAATTTCACGTAACACCATTTTCCATCTCGACCACTATGAAATGTGCAGCTCGGCAGCCTCAGGTGCACCCACGGTGCTGTGCCACGCCACCCCCCCCAACTCGCGCAGCCCCCACCTGAACCTCCCCCCACCACACACGGGCCCTGGCCCGGCACCACTGTCTCCTCTTTGCCCCGACGGCTGCCACTCCTGCAGGGACCTCGAGTCAGTGGGATCGATGTTTGTCCTCCTGTGTCTGCTTGTTTCACTCAGTGTGGTGGCCTCATGGTCCACCTGCGTCAGAGCTGGGGTTAGAACGCCTTCCTTTCTACGACCGAGACACAGTCCCTTGCGGGGAGGGACTGCCTCTTGCTTACCCATCATCTGAGGCAGGCACGGGGCTGCCGCCCCCTTTCAGTGGCTGTGGACGCTGCTGCTGCGATCACGGCTGCGTGGACTCATGGGTTCCTGTGCCTTTGATGTGGTTCCATCAACCGCAGATGTAGTTCTGGAGGACAGTTATCCCACACGTCACACCCTGGGCACCCAACTCTTCACATCTGTCACTGTGACACGCGTCCAGAGCACCCGATGTCAACTCACACCGCGCGTGCCTATCAGCCCAGGGATCCTTGTTCCTCCTCCCCCGAGTCTCCCCGCCTCTCCTGGCGCGAGGCTCCACCTCCCCACCCTTGGGCCTTAGTGGTGGTGCTGACTCAGGGACCAGGCCGGAGAGGCAGGGGACTCCCGGGGGTTTCCCCTGGACTCAGCTGCGCTCAGCAGAGCAGGACTTTCCCAGATTCTGGTAGCAAAGGGGCTTTTGGGGTGGTTCCTGAGAGAGCCGGCCTGAGGGCTTGAGGCTGAGGGAAGGGATGGGGCTTTTGAGAAGTGTCACAGAGCTGGGTGATTCCGAAGCCAGCCCATGCTCTGAAGGGGGGTGCCTGGCCTGCAAACCAGGAGTTGGGATTTCAGCAAAGTGGTGGCATGTCCCAATTCAGGAACGGGCAGACAGCCTGTCACCCCTAAAATCCCTGACGACCTTGCCAAACTCACAGGCTCTTCTGTCCCTCGGGCAGGCCGGACAGCGTCCACAGCCTTGGGAAACCAGTGCCTTCTCAGGGTCCAGAATGGCTGCTTGAGCTTCAGCCTTCCCACCTGCATTTCAGGTGTCAGGAAGGAAGGACACTGAGAACAGTGGGCCCTCCCTGTTATGGATGTCCCAGAATGCATCCCGTTCAGGACTCAGGAAGGAGCCAGGCAGAGCCAGCTTCTTTCTGGGAGAGGAAGGGGCCACAAGGTCGCAGGAAGAGGCCCCTGACTTGCTAAACAGCTGCTTTATTAAGCACCTGCTGTGTGCCACTGCCCAAAGCAGGGGTCAATATTCCCCCCACCCCCAGGGGAGGCAGCCCTGGCCTCCCTCAGCCCCGCCACTGGCCCAGGCCTCAGTCTCCTGAACCCCAGCTTCTCCCAGGAGCATAGCACTCTCCGTGGCTTTAGGAGCTGTGTGTTTGGGCACACAGCAGAGGTGCAGTCCTGTCCCCAGGCCACCCTGGGAAGCTCTGTCTGCCTCACCAGAGGTAAGAGGGAAAGGGGCCTCCACTGGGAGCCTCCAGGCCAGGGTGGAGCTGGTGTCTGAGCTGCAGAGATGCCAGCAAGTCCCCAGGTCTCACACTGTCCCCAGTCCTCCCAGTGCAGAGGTCAGCAGCAGACAGATGACAGCCCCCCCTCCCACTCCCCAGCCACCCCCTCACCCGCAGAGCCCTGCCCAGCCTGGGACCCCGCCTGTGTCCCCAACCAGGGTGACTTCATCCCCAGGGGATATTCTGCATTTCTAGAGACACTTTTCAGGTTTCAGTGAGTGGGGAAGTTGAGGGATGGTGCTAAGCTTCCCACAATGCACAGGACAGCCCCTCCCCAACCACAAAGAAACATTGGCCACAAGCGCCACCATCGCCACAGCACCATCGTCACGCCACGCTGGGTAGGGAGGCCTGAGGCCCCGGGGGGCCCCTCTGGGAGCTGCTCTTGGGCCCCACAGGGGGTGGACCGGGGACACAGGCACCTGCTACAGCTGGGAAGCCAAAACGGGGAAGGGATGCAGCCTCCGACCCCCCCACCGCCCCCTGCCCTGGAGAAGCCCCTGATGGTCAGCCAGCAGCCTAGGCCAGGGCAGCCTGACTGTGACCCTGTGCCCTCCCCCAACCGACCCCGCTGCTGTTTCAGGGGAGGGCCTGTCAGGGGCCCTGCCCTTGGGCTCCCCGCCCCCACCCTCCATGACACCTTCCCAGGCACGAGACAGCCAGCCCCCGTGTGGTAAAGCATCAGCCGAGCCCACATCCATGCCTCGCTGCTCACACCAGAATGACTCTTTTCCCCTCTGCAGGGAGTCGGCAACCTGCCGCAACCTGGGCCCCTGTGTCCTGGGTCACCCTCAACAGAGCAGCGGTCACAGCCCTGTGCAGTGCACCACCTGGGCATGTCTGGGGGGTGAGGGGTCTCACCCCGATGCCCACAACCCAAGGAGGGGGCCCCCATGGCCACCTGGGCGTGGGGCCGTGACCCTGGAGTGGGGTCAGAGCACTGCAGTGGGACCTGGGGCCCCAGTGGAGTCAGCTGAGGCCCAGAGGGGCTTCCTGGGCAGAGGAATCAGCAGAGGCAGCAAGCGTGAGCCTGTGGGGGTGGCCCCAGAGCCGCACAGCAGGAGGGGGGCATCCTGTCTCCCAGGCTGGCAGTGTCACACAGCCCTGCCAGGTGTCAGGGTCAGAGGTTGGAGGGCAGAGGTGGGGAGAGGAGGGAGGCTGGGTCAGTGTCCAGGGCTAGAGCCACAGGCCAGGTGGTAGTTCAGGATTTCGACCCCAAGGAGACTGTGGGAAAGGGGGTGGCAGGGGATCTGGACGTTGCCAGGTGGAAGGCCAGGCCCAGGGGCGTGGAGGGGTGTGGAAGGGTGCCCAGAGAAGACTGGTGCCAAGGCTGCAGCCGCCAAGCAAGGCTGGCATTGCCTAGCCACCTGCCCACAGTGAGGTGGGGCAGGCCGGAGGGCAGGCGGGGGTGCAGCCAACCAGCAGAGAGGCTCAGGGTGCAGAAAGGGGAGTTGGGGAACAGCCCAGGCTGGATGTGGGGCAGAGGGGAGGGGTGTGTTGCATCCTGGTGGGTGGGTGCCTGGTGGTGAGTGTGTTTCCTGTACCATGGTGGATGTATGTGTGTGCATGTGTGTGTAAAGCCACTTCTACCACTTGGTCTGTTGAGCTTCGACCTCAAAGAAAATTCAGGTCACAACAGAAGAGCTGCCTCCACTTCCTGCCCCTCATCTGCGGGCTCCACACCCCTGCCCATCACCTGAACCACAGGGCTTCCTTCCTGGGGTGAGGGTGAGAGCCACGCCCACTTGGAGCAGGCCGCCCACACCCCACCCCTGCCAGCCCCCATCAGCCTCCTCACCCACCTGCTGCTCATCTTCGCACATTCACACATGCTAACACACACACATGTGTGCACAGACAGCCGTGGGCACACTCGCACACAGACCAGGCAGGCACGGGCTCTGGCTCCAGGTGGTCCAGGAGGCAGGTGGGCAGTAAGCAAGACCGCCAGGCCACCTTCCTGCTGGTGATGGGGGTGCAGGCAGGTCCTCAGGTGGCTGAGCTGGGACATCAGTGGACAGCCTCGCCCAGCCTGGCCTCCTTCCTGCACATGACCTGCCTCTCTGGGGCCTGCCCCTGCCCCTTGATCCTGTCTCCCTGGGTCCACTGCCAGGCTGGGAGGCGGGGATGGGGAGGCGCCCATCTCTGCACTGTGAGTGGTCATTCAGTCGGTTATTCAGGGTCCCTGGAGGCTCCATATGCATGCAGGGTAGATTTCTCTCTGCGAGACGCGCGATCAGGACTTTGAGGGACCTTGCACACTCGGAGTCTGCACACTCGTCCTCATGCGTGGGCTCTGCCTTGTTGACTTGCGTCTTAAATTCTCTTCGGAAGACTATACTTTCAGGGATCATTTCTATAGTTTGTTAAATTCTCTTCGGCAGCTTTGCAGTTTTCACTGGGCACATCTCACCTCCTGGGGTGAGTCAGTTCCCAAGTATGTCTTCTTCCAGAGGCCGCTGAGCATGGAACAGACTTCTTCAACCCTGTGCAGTCACTAGTTGTGAGCAGACACGCTGCCAACTTCAGCGGGTTGCCTTTGCAGCCCACTGCTTTGCTGGCTTCGCTCCTCGTTCTGATGGGTGTTTTTCTACAGGGTTTTCTGCCTGTCAGATCAGGCCGTCTGCACACAGTTTCTGATTCTTTTCCAAGCTGGATCTGTCCAGAGCACCCTCTTCGTCCATTGCCACAGCGTGACCCTTCGTAGGAAATGAAGCCAAACCCAAAAGCGCCCAGTTCCACCACAAACGACTGCTGGCAGTTCTGTGCCACCCCCAGAACACGAGGCGCTCCCTGGTTCCCGGTGCTGGCTGTCCAGCCCAGAGGCTCTCCTGGGGACTCGATGACAGGGCCATTCTAGAAGGCCAAGTGCATCTGCCACCTTCAGCCTCTGTGGGATCCTTGATGTCACAGCAGGCTGAGATCAGACCAGCTGCGGTTCCAGGCTCAGCGTGGGGGCTGAGGGCAGTGACCAGGCTTCTGTCCCAAGGGGTCCATTCCCAGCTGCAGCCCTAGGTTCTGTCTCGGGCTGGGCTCTTAGCTCTTGTTGGCCTGTGGGCACCGAGCAGCTCCGGTCTGTCATGGTCGGGAGAGTGGGTCCTGAGCTGGCTCTAGCTACTGCTCCGAGGCCCTGTCCTTCATCCTTCCAGCCCCAAGTGTCCTCGTGGTGAGACTTATTTTTATTTATTTTTAGAGAGAGGGGAAGGAAGGGAGAAAGAGAGGGAGAGAAACATCGATGTGTGAGAGAAACCTCAACTGGTTGCCTCTCACACAAGCCCTGTCCGAGGACCTGGCCTGCAACCCAGGCATGTGTCCTGACTGGGAATCGAACCGGCGACCTCTCAGTCTGCAGGACAGCGCCAAGCCACTGTGCCACACTCGCCAGGGCCCCCGGGGCAAGATGTTTAAACATCACTTCAATCGATCTCCTTGTCATGGGACCAGCCACGCTTTTTATTTCTTGTGGACAGGTCTATTTCCTAGTAATTTGTCCATTTCATCCGTTTCCTGAAATGTTGACCTCGTTGTTTTACTTCTTCTCGAGTTGATTTTTTTGGTACGTAAACAATGTTTTATTTGCATACAGCACAATTATTCAGCTCTGTGGGCTTTGACGCATGTGCACAGCTGCGTGTCCAGCTGCTCCATCTCCCGCGTCCCCTTTGCTGCCCCTTCCCCCACCCCCGGCCGCAACCACAGGTCTGTTTCCCTCCCTCTATCTTTGCCTCTTCCGGAATGCCACAGGGACGGATCTCACAGCCTTTGAATCTGGCGCCTTTGCCACAGAAGATGCACTGGACACTCACCCGCACTGGGCACTTGGGCGGCGCCTTCCTTTTGACCAGGAGCTGCACTGCGCCCGCGGACCGAACCGACCAGCTGGAGGGCGCCTGGCTGGTCCCCGGCATGTGGGGATCATAGACAAAGCTGCTCTGAGGCTCACGTACAGGTTTTCTGGATGAACCTCCATGTTTCGTTCTCGTGAGTAAATAGTGGGGGTGAAGTTCCTGGGTCACCAGGTGGTGAGAAACCGCCATGCTGTCCCCACAATGCTGCCCTCCCCACAATGCTGCCCGCCCAGCCCTCCCTGGGTGGCCGAGAGCCGGCCTTCGCCTTCGGCGTGGCCCCTTGGGGTGGAGTCTTTCCTGCCGCTTCACTGGCTGAGCAGCGGTGCCGCACGAGGGTTACATTTGCATTTGCCTGGTGATTTCATGGGGAGCGTCTCCTCCCTTTCATACTTGTGGCCACAAACCTTCGTCCCCGCCTGCTCAGCGTCCCTGCCTGCTCTCTGACCCATTTTTTTTTTTTAAGATTTTATTTATTTATTTTTAGACAGAAGGGAATGGAGGGAGAAAGAGATGGGGAGAAACATCAATGTGTGGTTGCATCTCACGTGGCCCTCCTGGGGACCTGGCCTGCAACCCAGGCATGTGCCCTGACTGGGAATCGAACCAGCGACCCTTTGGTTCGCAGCCCGCGCTCAATCTGCTGAGCTACACCAACCAGGCTCTCTGACCCATTTTTAAAATTGGGTTATTTGTCTCTGATCTGTGGAGGTTGGGTTGTCCTTATGTTATCTGAACGCAGGCCCTTTATCTGACAGATGGTTTGCGAGTGTTTTCCGCCTGTTTGTGGAAGCTTATTGTCTTTGAAATCTTCGGTCCTGATCTGTGCCGCGCCGTGTCTGTCCTTTTGTGCGCTACTCCCAGAAGTCTGTCCGTTTTGTCGGCTGGTTGGTTTTTCAGAGAACTGCCTTCTCCCTCAGCTGCCCCCCCACTTTCCCCTGTTGCGGGTCCCCAACCTTGTTTTTACCCTCTTTTCCACTCTCTTTGGGCTCTTCTGAGTTTTCCCCTCCATCTTCTTTTTTGTTTTATTTGATTTACGAAATTCAGGGATAACTTGCATGCACTACCAGTTACCTCCCTTGGGCGTGCCCTTCTGACTTTTCATAAATGCACCTCATTGTGTGACCCGTAGCATAACTGAGTATAAAACACTCACCACCCCCCAGTTCCCTGGAGCTTCTCTGCAGCCCCTCCCCACACCAGCCCCTCCCACCAGGCCAGGACTTAGCTTCCTTCCTGCCCAGGGAGCCCCTGGGAGGCTCCACTTTGGGGGCCCCCACGAGTCTGGATACTCAGTGGTTTTGTCACTCAGCACCACGTGTTTTAAAACTTATTCTCTCTCCTTCAGCTCAGGAGCCATCTGCCAGCGTGCGCGTGTGTTACAGCACACGCGTGTGTTGTCTGAGTTTCCCCAGCATTTTGTCACATCTTCACACACTCGGCCCAGTTAAAGGGTTGTACAGCCAAGCCCGTGCACCCGCCCCTCACATTCCACAGCTGACAACTTCTGTGCGTTCTCTCCCTCCACCACCACCTTTCCATCCCTCTTACTGTCGATGCACCTGCAGTGCTCTGGGCCTCGTCTCTCTTGCCCCTGGTCCCCACCTGGCCCTGGACTGTGCCCAAGGGCACCAGCAGGAGAAGACAGGAGGGGCTGGCGTGGAACAGCACGCAGCCCACGAGCTGGACACCTGGCCTTCCCGCCCCACGCACACCTCACTTTGCTCCTTGTGCGGAGGAGGGGCTGCTGGCTCCAGCAACGGCGCTGGGGCGGGAAGCCTGGGTCGGGGAGCCCGCTCACCTGCCCGTGCTCCTCTGGTGACGGCTGGAGGAGGGGAGCCCCGGGAACCGGCTCCTCCTCCGTGGAGCTGGCCCTGGGAAGGCGGGCTTCTGGGGAAGGGCCCCTGGGCTGGGGGCCAGAGGCCGGCGGCGCCCGCGGAGGGCACAGCTGCACTGGGTGCAGAATCCTCCCGCGGGCGCCTGGGCTGCGCTCCGCGGCGGGTTAGCGGCACGGCCTTGGGCTGGGCCCCCACCCTCCCCTTGTCTCCCCAGACAGTGGATGACACACGCGCCCCTGCCGGAAACTTTCGTGATTCGGAGAATCCCCGCGCCGCCCTCGGACGAAAGTGTCCCAGGTCCCTTTTCGGCAATGACTGAAGTTCCCCGACCACCCAGCGGGCACGGACGCGGAATCCGACGCCTCCCCGGCCACTCTCCGTGGTAGGCCGGGGGTGGGGGGCGGCCCAGCCTGGCGGTTCCGAGCCCGGCCCCACGGGAGCAGACCCAGCGGCACGGCCGCGAACCCGGCGCTGCTCCGCCGCCTGGTGGCCACTGCGCGCACTGCGCCCGCCCACGGGGTCGGGCTCTGGGACCAGGCAATCGGAGGGGCGTGGCGGGGTCGCGGCGGCCCCCAGTTCCTCCCCCAAAGCGGCCCCCGCGTTAATAGATAAGAGCAAACACACAAGTCTGCTCACGTTGCGGCTTGTCTGTCGGAACTTTGCGTGAACTTCCAGGTGGCCATTTCCGCGATCACGCAGAAGAGAGACTAGCTAGGTGCCGCTGTGCCAGGAGCCTCTGTGTCCTAGGGACGCGTGACCTTGCGGGACTCACCCGCAGCCCACGCCGGAGAGCAGACGTTCCTGCCAAGGGCTCGGCGCCCGCCCCGCCAATCCCCTTCGACCACAGCTAATGCAAATACTCTCGGAGCCGCTGGCCTCCCCCCCACACACCTGATGGGCCCCCGGCACGTTTCCCCTTGGTGTTGCTGCTGGTGGCTCAGCCTCCAAGCCCAGGACCTGGTCTTTCTTGCTAGCAAGGGCCCAATATGCCCCTTCTTTGAAAAAGTCTTTCAGCTGCTGAACTTAAGATTTGTAACACCTGCCCTCCCTCCCTCACAGCCGCTCCACACCCACGGTGTGCACACCACCCTGGGTGGGTGCTGCTGGCCCTGCGGACAGGCCCCAGCAAAGTGGTACTGGGGGGCTCCTGGGAGACCCCACAGTGAGCCAGGGCGGGCATGGCAGAGGGGTGGGCAGCCCCACTGGCGTCTCCTCCGCCTGATGCCTGGCCCGGGAGGGCTTGACCCTCACCCCCTGTCCTGGGGTCCCCAGCAGTCCTTGTCTCTGGGCACTCTCTGGCAAGCTTGCGCCTAGCTTCTCCCTTCGTGCGGTGCCCACCCCTCTGTGCCACCTGCTTCTTCGTCTGAGCCCCTCATTGGGCTTGTCTTTTTTCTCCGACCCTGTCCCTGCTCCTTCCTCCCCTGAGCCTATTGGAGCTGCCCTGTGGGAGGCAAACCTGCTGAGGATCTAAATGCCAAGCTCTGGTTTTTTACATTCCCTGGACTAAAGCTGGGTCGTGAGCCAGAGTCAGGGACTTCTCCAAAGTGACGGGGTCCCCACGGGTTTGCTGAGCAGGTGGTCACTCACACCTGCCCACCTGGCCCCTCTGACTTTCCTCCGGTTGGCCGGTGCTAGCCCCCCACAGAGGAAAACTGCTCCTGGGGACAATGGAGAAGCCACCAGAGTCCCCGCCTGGGAACGAGGAGCTGCCCGCAACCTCCTGATACAATCGGGCTCAGAAACATCAGGAGGCTCCATTGGCAATTCCGGGGGCTTTCCTGGGGCCGTCTGTGGGTACAATCCATGTTGGTCCCCAGAATCCCAGGGCGCCCGCCCGCACGCTCCCATGCCCCCACAGCCAGCCCCAACCCGCCCCTCTCAAGGATTCGGTGTCGCCTTCAGTGCCGCATCTGCGGGGCTCCCGTAGCCCAGAGTTCTCTGTGGGCTGAACCAGGGCCGTGCTGCTCCAGTGCTCGGGGCCAGATGGTGTCAGCTGAGCTGAGCAGCCAGCCTCAGCCCGGGCGACTCCATGAAACGAAGCTGGCTGAAACCCCTGACCTTCAGCTCCAATTGACAGGGGGGGTGCCCAAACAAAACCGCAGCCCGCGAGGGTGCCGCTGCTGCTCATGCGCACAGCTCAGCCGCTGGAAGAAAAACTTAACCAACCAAAGGGGCCTCTGAGTCCCAAATCCTTCCCTGAGTGGACTCGGACAAGCCGTTCTGCAGAGGGAGCAACCCCCCTGCCCCGTGCCCTTCCTGACAGCAAGCTGCCCATGGTGGTCAGCAGGCTCATCTCTGACTCTGACCTCGGTTCGGGCCCTGTGAGCAGTGCCCGCCCTTCTCTCCTGGGCTCCTCCACCCTGTTCACTTACTGGGCTGAGATTTCGTAGAAAATACTGTGCAGGAATTGGTTTCTCCTGAGAGAGAGAACTCCAGAAACTGGCAGCGGCAGCTGGAGTGGCCAGCTGGGCAGATAGGATGACCCGTCAGCACCTTTCCTGTGGTCCGCCTCTGATGGCTCTAAGGACATGGGTCATCTGTCCCTATGGGATCAGTGACCACCCTCCCTGTAGCAAGGTCCCCCCACTCCTGGTGGCAGATTCCACCGGGCAGCTCCTGTCGGATCCAGGTGGGCCCCTCAAAGCTGCCTCCAGAATTAATCCCACTCATAGCTGAAGAGGCCCTGCCCACGGTGTCCTCAGCCCCTGCGAGCAGACCAGGTGGGCTGCTAGACACCGGCCCAGACCTCAGAACCATGAACAAAGCCGTCACCCTGGGTGCCCTGTCCTTCCCAGTCCCGCACTCCCTCACCCTCCGCCCCCATGGGCAGCCACGTGTTCGCTGTAACTCACACGTCCTGCCTTCCTCAGCATCGCTGTGGGCCACCCCTGCCAGTGTCCCTTGGCCTTCCCTGGGGGGATGGAGAGTGGCATGCTGGAACAGCGGGGAAACTGACATGGATGACGTCTGCCTTTCCCCGCTCGCTCATGGATGGCTTGCTTCTCTGCTCCACCCTCCTCCTCCGGAAGGCATCCCTCAGGAAGGCTGTCAGCCCCAAAGGGCATCGACTTACTGAGGAAAAACTGTGCTTTGTCCAAACTCAGGCCTGTTGTTTAGGGCACCTGATCTCAGACCCTAGAGCAGACCCGAACGCCCCCAGAACTGGAGCTAAACACCGACCGCGAACTCTCGGGGTGGCTGGCTGCCATCGCCCGGGTTCCAGACTTCACTCACAGCCTCTGCCTGTTTTACTGAAAAACAGTGAGCCTGGCCCTATTGTTTGGGAACATCAGCATGACCTGGCTTTAAAAAAATAAAATAATTTATTTATTTATTTTTAGAGAGGGGAAGGGAGGGAGAAAGAGGGAGAGAAACACCAAAGGGCTGTCCCTTGCACACATCCCAACCAGGGACCAGGCCCCCAACCTGGGTACGTGCCCTGACCAGGAATCGAACCCAGAACCTTCCTGGTGAAGGTGACGATGTCCAACCCACTGAGCTACACTGCCCAGGGCACAATAACCT
The DNA here is from genome assembly GCA_004026765.1 of Micronycteris hirsuta. NCBI lineage: Eukaryota > Metazoa > Chordata > Mammalia > Chiroptera > Phyllostomidae > Micronycteris > Micronycteris hirsuta. The sequence continues at coordinate 90,811 of PVJI01002008.1, read as the reverse complement.
GGTTTTTTAACACCGATGGATGACCTGGCCCCGGACGCCTCAGCCACTGACTCCGACCTGCAGGGGCAGACAGGACAGACTGGGATCCCAGTCCACTCACTCCAGTCTCCTCCCAGCACTTCCAGGGGCCGCCCAGGCCGGTGCTGTGGTGGCTGCCACAGGGTGCTCCAGGGTCGGTGGTGTGTCTGTGAGGGTGGAGGGGCTGGGGGGGGGGGCTCCGAGAGCCTGGTACCCTGGTCTGAAGGGGGTGGCACAGCAATATCCTGAGACCTCAGGGGGTCTCCCATCCCCAGCCTGGTGGCCCAGAGGCCTCAGCACAACCACACCCCACATCCGAGCACCCCGTGCTCATCTGCCTTCCTGTCATGTGTGGGCCCTGCTTCCCTGAAACCACCCTCCAGGGAGAGTGTCCCTACGCCCTAATGGCCTTCAGTTTCTCACGGGAGCAGTGCCAAGCTCCTGACCCATGTTTGCAGCTTCCCCTGCAGACAGCCCAGGAGACCCATGTCTTCCGGGGCCCTCTGTGTATGGGTCAGCTCAGGGACTCTGCTCCAGGTCGGCAGCCCCTCTGCCCCGTGGCCCCCACAGCACCGTCCCCTGAGGCCTGCCCCCTCCCCCTGCCCTCTTCCAGGTCCTTTCACACCCACCTGCTCCATCACCACCTGCAGAGGACAACCGCCTTCACGCCGCAGGTGGCCACCAGAGGGCGCCATGCTTGGATGTAGAGTTAGGGTGCATCAGCGACCCTGAGCTGGGAGCTGGGAGCTGGGAGTTGGTGGGGAGGGCCTGGGTGCAGAGGAGACTGACTGTTGGCTGGCATCTTCTGGGCTTCTTGAGAACTGGGCCAGGTGGTTAAGGTGAGCCAACTCCCCAGGTGAGGAAGCTAAGGCAAGAGGAGGGGCTGCTGCCCGCTGGGCTCTCAGGGTATAAGGTCTGGGTCTCAAGTCCTCCATGAGTCTGCCTCCACCTTGCTGTCTGACTTTTGGGAAGTCACCTGACCTCTCTGGGCCTCAGATTCCCCTCCTGTGAAGAGGGGGTGGGGCCGTGCTGCTGTGGCTGATCAGAGCCAACTACAGGACAGAGCTGCTCCCTGGCTGCAGCTCACGTCCAGCTGGTCTCCGCGCCCCTGCCCAGCACGAGGCGCCTCTGAAGGCTGCCACCTCAGCAGGCCTTGTGTCCACGGGGCTGGGGTCTGCAGGTCCCGCTCGGCCAGCAGGGCTCCAACCCTCCAGGGTTGGACAGGAGCCTGCCTCCTGCCAGGACACAAGTTGCCACAGGCTGGCTGTGTGTGGACACATGTGCACACAGCTCAGCGCGCCAGGACCCTGCTGCTCTGTGTGACCCCTACCAGGGACGGCCCACTGGCACCCTCTCCTGCCCAAGGTCCCTGTCAGCTCAGAGTGCCCAGGATGGGGATCAGGGTTGCATCTCCCCTGGGTAGTGAGTGGAAGGCCCCTGCTGTGAGTGGCAGGGATTCAGGCCCCACCCCTTTCTGAGGCCCCGCCTCCTGGCCAGGTGCACTCCCCCTTTGGCTCCACCCAGCCCCTCGGTGGAGGGCAGAAGAGGCCAGGCAGAGGGTGCTGGCAGCGGCGTTTTCCCACGCTCTGCAGTGCCAGCCCTGCCCCACCCTTGCCTTGTGGCGACCAGGGCACCTGGAATGCGGCTGTGGACTCCATGCCCGGGGGCCACAGATTCCTGTCTCAGTGGGCGATGGCAGAGGATGGCTTCCCGCCCTTTGATCCCTGCCAACTGCAGAGAGCCCGGCTGGCCCGGGTATTGCCAGATAGGCCACAGGGGAGGCTGGGGGGAAAGCCGGCAGGTCTCCCGGCCCTGCTCCCTGGGCGCTCCAGTGGGGAGGTGGTCGGCCCTTCCCCTGGGGACCCAGACCTGCCCCCACCTTCATTCAGCCCGTGACTCTGCAGCACCAGACACGCACCCACCCGGGATCCAGAGGCCCCCCACTCTGCTAGCCAGTGGGGCCTGGCTCTGCTCTACCACCCCCCACAGCGTTCCCTTGCCACAGTTGACCCAGCCTGAGCCCACCGGTGTGCCTGGTGCTGGTCAAGGGTGTTGGACCACCGGGGAGCAGGAGAGGACCCGGATGTCCTGGGCCTCACCCCAACTGCTGAGGACCCAGCACTGGCTGCAGCCCCCATGCAGACCCAAGGCCCCGCACCCCCAAATGTGCTGGTTTCCTGCCCCTTGCACCCGACCAGTCTCCTGCTTAAAGTGCACGGTCAAGCACCCCTGAGCACCCCGACCTGGGACCAGAGGCCACGGTCCGAGCCTGGGTTTGGGGCAGAGTCTCGAAATCCCAAGCAGGAGTGGGGGGCAGGGGTCTGCTCAGGGCCACTGAGGGGCAGGAGGACCCAGGGCTCTGGCTGGGCTGGGCTCCACCAGCCACAGTCCAGGAGAAGGGGCACACACAGGAGACTGGCCAGAGGAGGAGGACTCTGGCCCTGCAGGTTCTGTGGTGGGATTCTCAGGTGGGGCTCTGGTTTCTGCTTTCCTGACCACCTGGCACAGGGAAGCTGTCCCCAGTGGAGCAGTCTTTGCTCCCAAACCCTGCCTGACGACGGGACTGCTAGAGACCGCAGTGGCCTTTCCCAAGGGGGCGCCTCCCTCCCGGGACACCAGAGAGGGAGGATCCAGGCCAGGTCTTCCGGGTATCCTGGCTGGAGCAGGTGGCACGGGTGGGTCCCTTAGGAGCGAGGACGCATTCCCGAGCAAAGCTTGGTGCAAGGTGGACAGAGGGAGTGAGGCTGGACCCACGGAAGTCTGGGGCCTTCCACGTGGCCGCAGCACACACACCAACCTGCCCCGGCGGCTGGAGCGGGCCCTGGCGGCAATTCCTGCGCACCGCTGGCCGGTCCGGCCCCCGTGGGGACGGGGTCGGAGGGATGAGGGCCGGAATGCCGACGCCCCTCCACCAGCCCAGGGACCGGGGACTTGGGGACGGAAGTACCCAGGCCGGCCAGGCGGCGCGGGGTGGGGCGGCAGAACGCGCCTTTGTGTGCGGCGTCTCGAGAGAGCGTGTCACGGCCGGCCCGGCGCCCGGCCGCGCTCCAGCGCCCGCCCCCGGCCCCGCGCGCATTCCTACCGAGGCTGGCGCTGCGGACGGGCAAAGGACACCCTCCCCCCGGGAAGGGACCAGTCCCAACTGGAGCCCAACGACGGCGGTGACCCGAGGCCGTGGCCACCGCAGGCATGGACCCCAGGCTCGCTGGGGTGGCCCTGCTGGCTCCGGGAGCGGCACTTGGAGGGCGCGGGGCAGGGGAGGGACGAGAGGCCGCCGACTTGGTCCGCAACAGGGTGGCTGCCCGGGCGGGGGACAGGCGTGGCGCTGCTGAGCAAGATGAGCGCAGAGAGGCGGCGCTGCGGCGGCCTCTGCGGTCCGAGAAGCCGAGAGTTCGCGCTGGGGAGGTGCCAGGCTCGCAGTGGGAGGTGGAGCGCGCCGCGCGCTCTGTCCCCTCGCTCTGCCTCCACGCCTGCATCCGTGCATCTCGCACGGCCTTGCCGGTGCCAGCCTCTGCTGCGCGCTGGGCCAGCAGAGGCCCGCTCTGCCTGCGCCGGGCCTGGGAGCTCGGCGCGGGTCCGCGGGGCCAGCAGCAGAGCATCCAGGGACCCTGGTGGAAAGGGCTGGGCGCACCCGAGAGCACCGGGCACCAGGTCAGCGGGAGGCGGGGCTGGGCTCGAGGCTGCCCTCCGCCCACAGGGTCTCCGCACTCCCACCCGCAGGTCACGCACTGACACCCAGCCCCAGACCTGGATTGGGCACTGGACACACCCACACTCTCCCCACCCCAGGGCCGAATCACGGAGGTGGTGAGGGACGGAGAGGAGAGGGGCAGGACGAGCTCAGAGAGAACAGCGGGAGCCCCGCGGACCTGAGAGAAACGCTTGGTGTGTTGTGCAAAGCAGAGGAGCGGCCCTCAGCCCAGAGGACAGGCCGGACGGAGGGGCCGGCTCCAGCAGGGCTGCGGTGGGAGGCGTGTGAACTGGGGGTTGCCACGTCAGCTGTGAGTTCTAGAAAGATAGCCCAGCCGATGCCGTGAAAGCCCAAGGCACCATCAGGCTGGACCAAGGTTTGCTTAATAAGTGCCCTGCTGCCAGGCACGAAGGTGGTTTCCAGATTTCCGGTCAGAGAGAATGTGGCAGTGAAAGTCGCTGTCCCCGTGGTTTGCATTTTGAGTCACTGAGACAGATTTCAAGAACTGTGTAGACTCCTGGTCCTCAGCTGCCGGCCAGGAGAGTTGTGCCAGCTTCACATCTCCCAGCGGGTGCGACAGGCACACCGACGCCCCACCCTGTGCTGCCCCAGCCTGGCCACTGTCACTGGGACCTGACGCCCCCTGCTGAGTGACCACCTGGGGCCCCTGGTTCTGGTCTCCATTTTGTGCCAGGGCCTCGGACTCTCTCCCTGGCCTGACTCCTCTGGTCACTGCTGGGGGCGCCAGCTGGCCTCCAGACGACCCCCTGATTTCACCCACAGGCCCTGTCATTCAACACCCTCCTTCTCTTCCCGAGCCCCCTGGCTGCTCAGGCTGAACAGCATGGGAGTCATCCCTCCCTGCCCCTCCCCCATCGGCCCAGCCTCTCAAACCTCCGTCTGCTCACCTGCCCCTCCTTGGCCTATTCCAGCTCCCCCCACTCCCTTCCATTCTGGCGGCTAAGAGCTACCTCACGCACACACCTGACCGGCCCCTCCTCTGCTTTGAAGCCTGCCATATCTCCCCAGTGCCCCTCGGATCAAACTCAAGCTCTTCCTGCAGCCCCTGCACCCCCCCCGCCCCTCCCCACCCTCCCCTCAGCTATTCACAGGCACCGCCCCCTGCCCCATCCATCCCCCTTTCCTGGAACTCAGGTGTGGCCACTTCAGCAAACCCTGTCCTGCAGCTGCCCTCTGCATCCCTCTGCTCACATCACCTGGGCCAGCCCCACACCTCCCTGACTTGGGTGGCAGCGGCTGCCCCGGCCCAGGCTGTGCCCAAATCACTGGCAAATGCTTGCTGCTCTGGCCTGTCTGGGATCCACGGCACCTCATGCGGCATCCCTGGGCCCAGGCCAGACTCTGCCCCCAGCTCAGCCAGGGTTTGCGGAGTGGGACCCTTGGCCATGGTCAAGGCTCACGCTGGGACACAGCACCACGGTGAGGTATGGTGACTGCTGGCGTCCTGCAGGGAGTCCAGGGCCAGATAGCTGAGTACAAGGGAGCATCCCCTGGCATGCCCCTGCCAAGTCCCCCCGGAAGATCAAGCCCCCAACCCTGCTCTGCAGGCTCAGGGAAGAGCTAACTCCAGGTCTCCCGCAGGGTCCAGCCTGCCCCCCGCCCCCACAGACACACCGAGCAGCTCGGCTGCGCCAGGCCGCAGACAGGCGTGCTCCAGCACGCCCTGGCATTCCTGGCCTGGTGGGCTGGGAAGAACCCAGGCAGGCCTGGTCACCACCCCAGTCTCTCTCAGGAATGTCAGCCACGGAGGGCTGCGCGGGGAAAGCCAGCACAGCTCACTGACCCAGGCTGGCTGTGGGGTAGAGGGGCTGGGGCATCCTGCCCAGATCCGCAAGCCCAGCATGGGAGGGGCAGCCTTGAGGAAGGCCGGGTCCGAGCTCCACAGGCTGTGGGGGTGGGGCCTAGCCCATGGGTGCTGGTGCTGGGGGCCAGCTGGGGTCAAAGGTGGACCCAGGCAGGGCCACTGGCTGGAAGGGGAGAGGCCCACCCCCTGCTCAGTCTCCAGCCCACGGGAATCTGGGCGTGGCCGAGGCTCTTCCTCGCAGCCTCCCACCCTCGCACTGGGAAGGTGCCTCTATTCCATTTCCTGTTGAGACTCGAGACTTCTCAGAGACCTCCCCCCGCCCCCGCCGCCCCATGAAGGACTCATGGGTTCCATGATTAATTCAAGCCTATAGTGCACATTGCGTTCTTTTCTAAAATAACACTTTTCCTGTTGTTTCTCTTTTTGGCGACTCCAAGGGTTGCCATGGACTTCGGAGTCAGGCAGCCACGCTGACCCCTGATTGGTGGTGGCCGCTGTCCCATCAGTTACTTTGGTATCTCCATGTGAGCTACCACGTTATCTGAAAACACAGTAATGCAGTTGCTGACCCCTTTTCCATCTGGTTCTGAAACTGTGTGTTCCTTGTTCCTGCCATATTGCATGGGCTGGGCTGTCCAGAGCACGCGGAGCAGGCAGAGGGGGGCACACGCCCTCGCGTTCCCCCACCCGGGCGCTAAGGGTCCATCGCTCCCGCCACGGGTTCAAGGAACGTGGTCCTTATCAGCCGGGAAACTTCCCTCTATCCCTTTTTTTCTAAGTTTTTATTTTTTTAAATATTTTTAAAAGATTTTATTTGTTTATTTTTAGAGAGAGGGGAAGGGAAGGAGAAAGAGATGGAGAGAAACATCAGTGTGTAGTTGCCTCTTGCGTGCCCCTCACTGGGGACCTGGCCCACAACCCAAACATGTGCCCTGACTGGGAACTGAACCAGTGACCCTTTGGTTCTCAAGCTGGTGCTCAGTCCACTGAGCCACACCAGCCAGGGCCGAAAGCCACACTTTTGTGACCGGTTTCTTTTTTGAAAATTGTGTTTTGTTTATTTCCTGTGTGCATGTAAATGCAGACAGTGGCAAAGTCACAGCGTAGAATGCTGTCCCTCCACATGCCCGGCTTCCCTTCCAGGGTCACGAGAGCCGCCAGCCATTCGCACCACGCGGTTTGTCTGACTGCCGCAGGCCCCACAGCAGGGCTCACGCGCTCTCGAGACGGTGCTGCATTTCACACCCCTGGCCTCACGCCTGGGGGATGAGCTCCTGGGAGTGCAGACATCCTCCCAACGCCGCACTTCCCACCCAAGAGCGGGGCCTGTGTGTGCTGGGGTCTCTGCCCAAGTCTGCAGGGCGAGGTGGGCTTCTTGTTAGGTTTGCTCCTGAGTGTTTTTGCTTTTCAGAGTCTTTTCTCTCCATCTCCCCCGCTCAGGAGCCGAGAGTCCGAGAGTCGTGCAGACTGAGGCCGGCGCTCCCATCTCTCTGGTCTGGCCGCGGCAATGGATGATCGTGTGCAACGGCATTTACATCAACCCTCTTGGACTACCCAGGGATTTCGTCAAATGAGCCACAAAAAGTGACATTGCATCCCCCCGTCACAATTTTCACAGCTTGTTTTTCTCTTCTCCACGGCCAGAACCCTCCCCATTGGCGGGGTGAGTGGCCCGGGGCTTCTGTGCACGTTGGTGTGTTGTTGAGTGTCTGGGGATGTGGCGTTGTGGCTGAGCCGCGCTCACCTTCCTGCCAAGGCTGCGGAGTGGGGCCCGTCTCCGCGGCAGCCGCTCCCGAGGGACAGATCTGTGACCTTCAAGGGGAGGGAAATACCTGCGGCGAGTCCCACGCTTGCCCTGGGTTTTGCCTCGATTTCCTTCCCAGGTACAGGGAGATGAGGCGAATCAGGGGGCAGCCTCACTGGCCGAGGAAGCAGAGGTCAGAGTTCAGGGCACTGGAGGGAGGGGCGCCGTGGGCAGGGGGTGGTCCTGGACGGGAGGGAGCTCCGGGCGAGGGCACCGCAGCAGGGGTCTGCGCCAGCTCTTATTCAGGTGCTCCCTGACGTGGCGCCGTTCCAACACACGCTGGGGGTCTGAGGACTCAGCGCAGCTCTGACACAATCTACCCAGGACCAGCATCGGGGGTGAGGGGCTCCATCCCATGAGACAACCCTCCACAGACACGGGTCTCCAGCCCAGGCTGGTACCTGGGCTTCTGACCAACCGGCCAGCAGTTGGAGGTCACCTCCATTGAGGTGCTGCGGTGACTCACAGGGCTCAGCAGCCTCATCCGTTCACACCAATCTAGTGCAAAGGCCACCGAGGGGTTTGAACGAACAGCCGTACAAAGAGGTGCCCTGTGGTGGCTCCGGGCGGTGGTTGGGTCCCCAACACTCGAGGTCTCCAGGCCGTCCTTTGAGTTTTGTGGAGGTTTGATTACATCACCATGACTGATTGAACCCCTGGCCATTGACCACCCATCCGGCCCCTGGGCCGTCCTTGGAGGTGTGGGGAGGGGACGAAAGATCCAACCCTCTTAATCACAGGTTGGCTCCCCGGTTATCAGCCCCCCATCTTTAAGAGTTTCCCAAAAGTCTCCTCATTTACATAACCAAAGACACCTTGATGGCCCACTGCACAAGAAATCCAAGGGTTTTAGGGGTTCTGTGCCAGATATGGGGCGAAGAACAAATGTAGATTTCTCATCATGAGTCACACAATCTCAGGGAGCCGGCGTCGGGGCTCCCCGCAGCCCCTGGGCGGTCTGCATCCCCGGAAGCCCTCTGGCATGGGGCCCAGAGGAGTCAGCTGCTGGGGACAAGGGCAGAGGTGAGACAGCAGCCCCGGGCGGTGCCTGCTGACAAAGTTCTGGCCCAGTCAGATGGAGAACCCTACCGAACACTTTGGACTCTCAGGCGGGACCCCAAAGACCAGAGTTTAGGAATCAGAATCACACTCCAGAGTGAGGGGCAAATCCCAGGACTAAGAATGAACCTGAAACAGACCCCTTCCAAAGCCTCCCACCAGCCTGCCAGTATGTTAACTGCCACCCAGAGCAACACCACTGGACCTTTTAGATTCTATTTATTTTTTAGAAAAAGGGGAAGGGAGGGAAACATTAAGGTGCAAGCGACACATAGATTGGTTGCCTCTCGCACACCCCCTACTGGGGACCTGGCCCACAACCCAGGCCTGTGCCCTGACCAGGAATTGAACTGGCAACCCTTTGGTTTGCAGGCCGGCACTCAGTCCACTGAGCCACACCAGCCAGGGTGCGTCACAGCATCTTTTACAAGAAGACAGTGTCACTAGACTCCTGCCAGCACAACCACAGTGTCCCGCACCCAGGGAACTGCTGACAGACGTGAGAAGGAGCGCGAGAAGATGGTCCAGCCTGGGGAGGGACAGTGAGCAGGACAGACCCGCGGTGACCAGGCTGCACAAAAGCGGGCCAGCGCCCCCAAACAGCCACTGTGCAAGAGCCCGGGACTCCCAGGAGCGAGTGCGCACCGCTGTCCACGCGCAGTGGAGACTCTCACAGGACTGAGAGACCAGCAACGCAAAGACCGTGTGTGCGCAGCGAATCTGTCTCTGGGAGCGCACAGTGTTGGTGAACTTGAAGAACAGAAAAAAAACTCAGAAAAGAGCATCAGAAATGTGGTGATCTCTGGGGAAAAAGATATAAAGAAAAAGCGGCCGAAAAGTCTCCAACTTGGGAAAATCGTAAACGTACAACGCACCGAGCTCGGAACACCCACACACAAAGAGAATCACTCCTCGACACTTCCCAGTCATGCTGCTGAAAACCAGAGATAAGGAAGACGCAACTTAAACCACAACGAGATTCCAGTTTAATAATTAAAATGGAAACGTGTTGCCGCCCAGTGCAGTGACGTCAGGAGCAGGCGAGCTCACCCTTGGCTGCTAAGACACTCCGGCACAGGGAGACTCCGGCCGCAGCCCCGCACCCCACTCCCGGAGAAACGCGCTTCACAAGAACGGCATGGCGGCTTTGCTCAGAATCGCTGAAATCAGAAAGACTTTGTGTCCATCCCAGGAGACGTGACAGAGCCAGTGTGGTCACATCTGCAGCGACCATCTGCATGCTCTTCAGAGTGAACAACAGGGAATTACTGATACTTGCGCTGTGGGTGAACCCCAAAGCTGAGTAAGAAGGGGCCAGACAGCCTTGGCTGGGAGGCTCAGTTGGTTGGAGCGTCATCCCGTAACCAAAAAAGTGGGGGGTCAATTCCCGGTCAGGGTACATCCCTAGGTCTTGGGTTCAGTCCCCCGTTGGGGCGAGTACGGGAACAACTGATTGATGTCTCTCTCTCTCTCTCTGCTCCCCTGTACCCGCTACCCACACCTTCTCTAAAAGCAATGAAAGAGCCCTAGCTGGTGTAGCTCAGTGGATTGAGCGCAGGCTGGGAACCGAAGGGTTCTGGTTTGATTCCTAGTCAGGGCACATGCCTGGGTTGCGGGCCAGGTCCCCAGTGGGGGCCATGTGAGAGGCAACCACACATTGATGTTTCTCTCCCTCTCTGTCTCCCTCCCTTCCCCTCTCTCTAAAAAAATAAAATAAAAATAAATAAATCTTTAAAAAAAAATAAAAGCAATGAAAGAACATTCTTGGGTGAGAACTGAAAACCAGCGCCCAACACACAGACGTGTGCACGCCAAGGTTCTCTGTCCATGGAACACAGGCAGGACGAGCCCAGGGGACAGAAGCCCGAGTGGCGGTGGCCTGTGGGGGCAGGAATAACCTCCAAGGGGCAAAGTCACTGTCCAGGGTGGCAGGGACGTCTGACATCTTGACTGGAGGTCCGGATTACAGGGTGTGTGACTTGCCAAGTCTCGCCAAACTGCGCACTTCAGACCTGTCCTCTGAAACAGCCCGTTCTGCTAAGGGGGTGGGGCCCCGGGCAAATCTGTGAGCGGGGAAGTGTCGGAGATGAGGAGGCGCCCAGAGCGGAAAGGAAGGTCAGAGGACACAAGACCAGGCCCGAGGGGCTCCCAGTGGCCAAGCCTGGGGTGGTCTGAGGGAAAAACCAAGGATGGAGTAACAAGGAGAAGGTGCGAATAAGTAAGACCTCAGGGATCTGCTCCTGAACAGCAAGTGGGGCCCCCGCTGCCCCCGCTGCCCCCGCCACCCCCGGGCAGAGTTCCAGAGGCACAGGTTTGGTGATAAAGGAAAGGAGTCTTTATTCAAAAGCTTCCCAATTTTGGAATAACAGCTTTCCACAAGAATTACCCATATTTTGCTATGTATAATGCATACTTTTTTGCCCAAATTTTAGACGGAAATATAAGGATGCACATTGTACATGGGTAGTACTAATTCTGTATCTATATAAATGTTTCTGATTCTTTTATTTATGCGTATGAGTTAAATGTGTAACTCTAGAAAGCAGTAACGATATCTGTATGGAAAATAATACCCTGGAATGCGATCATTGGTTTTGTATTTAAATATAAATAAATAAATGAATAATTGAATTTAAAAATTAAAACAAAAGATTTTTCCTCTAAAAGTTTGGGCTCAAAACGGGGGTGCACGATGTACACGGGAGCGCATCGCACACGGCAGAACACGGCAGTACTTAAGCCTATCAATTACGGCTCCCCATGCCCACCTCCTCCCCCCACGTTAACTTTTCGCTATCTTACATACTGTTCCTGTAGGGTCAGCTCCCGAACTAAAAGAACACCAGATGCAAACGCGACACAATTCTGGAAGAAGGGCAGGCTGCCGCCTCAGACCTCGCCCCCTCGAGAACACCCAGAGAACAACCGTGCCGCCCTCTGCCAGGCCGGCCGACCCCGGGCTGCACCCCGTGTTCCTTCCCGTACAAAGTGCCATCCGCTGGGAGCTGCCCCAGCTGCAGCACCGCCGCCCAGGCACCCGAAGAAGAGGAGCCCAGCAACCTCAGCACCTCTGAGCCACAGCGCCGTCCCTTTTATTTCAAATCTCTGGCCCATGATTCCATGCGCTCTGGACCGTCCAGCTTCTCAGCCAATTCCGTCCCAGGCTGTTTACCATTGCCTTGTCAACCCCCTCCCCACTTCTCCCCAGGGATCTGATCAGAGCTCTATCAAATCCATGCTCATATATAAATGTTGATTACGTGTTTTATGAGAAATGGGATATTTTTTAATTTTATTTATTTTTTAGAGCGAGGGGAAGGGAGGGAGAAAGAGAGGGAGAGAAGCATCAATGAGTGGTTGCCTTGCGCGCACCCCCTACTGGGGACCCGGCCTGCAACCCAGGCCTACGCCCTGACCGGGACTCGAACCCTAACCCTAACCCTTTCGGTTCGCAGGGAGGCACAATCCACTGAGCCACACTAGCCAGGGCAAAGTATTCTCTTATGATTAAAATTTTTCTCTATCTGCGATTATTTTCCTCTTATTTCTTCTATTTTAACTTTTTCTTGACTTGATTTCCTAATAGTTTCTCTATTGTATTGTGATTTCGTCCCTGAAGAATCAGCTCTTAGGATTATTTATTATTTGTTACCACCCTCTGAGTTTGAAATCCTTCCTTGTCTCTGCCCAGTGTCCTGCATGCGGTCCCTTGAAGCAGAGGGCAGTTCTAGGGCTGAGTCCCGGATCCTCCTGGGAGCAGAGCCAGGGATGGGCCACCTTTCCTCCTAGAGCCTCTGCCTCGGCCAGTTCGGGCGGTCACTGAGCTGGGGTTTCAGTCAGCCAGCCTAGAGACAAACGAGGAACGCGTCCATTGTCCCGAGCTGAGGACACCTGACTCCGAGTCTCCTGTGGCCACGTGGTCTCACAGGCTTGCCCCTCTGCGGGGGACGTCCTGCTACCCCAGCCCAGACTTGCAGACCCCTGTCCCCTGTCCTCCTGCCCCAGTCTGGGCCTCAAAGACCCCCCCACCCCGCCAGTGTCTGAAGATACAAACGATGAATGTTGCAAAGCTGGTGCTCACCCTGCCCCCCACAGGCCAGGATCTGGCACTAATTGCAGGTCTGGCAGCGGTGAGGGTGGGGAAGCCGCATCTGAGGACAGGAGCTCCTGCTTGCAAAGCGGCCACATCAGATGAGGTCACTGCAGGGCCCGCTGTTTCTGCCCAGCAGGGTTCTCCCGGCCTCTCCCACGTCTTCCTTCCGATCGTGGGGCTCAGCTCGGTCCCAGTAGGGGCCCTGACTTTTGCAGCCGACGCTGTCCCCTTTGGGAGTGTGCCAGCCCAGCAGCTCAGAGATCAGAAAACCTTTCCGTGACAGTAGGAACAGCCTTGCTCCCAGACCGGGTCCCAAGCTGGGCAAGTGGAACAGCCGCTGAGGTCACTGCATGTGGTCTGGAGCTGCTGGCCAGCCCGCAGCCACGCCGCTGCACACCGCAGGCGAGCACAGCGCCTCTCAAGTCACCTTTCGTCACCATGCCTGGAATCTCACCCTCAAAGGCCCGCTTGCTGCAGGACCTGAGGGCTGCAGATGAGGCTCTCCTGGCTACTCGCTGGGATGGGCAGGGTGGGCATCAGACACAGGAACGCTGGAAGGGCTGGACTCTGCCATGCCTCAGAGTGTCCCCGAAGCTGCCTGCTGGGGGGCAGGGAGGGGGCACAACCACAGTCCCCTGTCCTTGACTGGAGACCAGCTCTGGCCAGCTCTGACCACAAGGGCACGTCTGAGGGGAAGGCCGGCGTCTGCCAGGCTCTCTCAGAGCTGCGCCATGACAACGAGCCGGGGCCGGTCTCTGGGATGCAGAGGAACCGGGGCTCAGCCACCAGGCCTGTGCACAAGGCCACCGAGGACCAGCAGGACCACAGGGGACCCGCCACCCAGCCACAGAAGCTCTCCGGGAAGCTGGCCGTTGGCTGTGAGGCTGGCAGGAGGACTACCCGCCCGCCCAGACTGTCCACCCCCACACTACTGAGCCAGGGGGCGATCACCACAGGGGCAGGACTACCCACCTCCCCCGGAAGCAGCCATCTGGCCCTGAGGGAGGAGTGGGTGACGCTAGGAGATGGGGCCCAGGCCACGAGCAGAGGTGGCCAGACGGCTGTCCCGTAACATGAGGGTCGGGTGAGGCTCAAGCTTCTGTAGGGGCCTCAGGCCTGGGTCGACCCACGCACGGGACAGACCTGCCTTCGCCTTCCCCTCCATGCCCACTGAGCCGGGATCGGAAGGTCACCCACCGGGCCTGCTTATCTGATCCTTCAGTCTGTACATGGGGGGGAAGGAAGGGCGTTAATTGCAGTGCCCCCAAAGCCCAAAACCCAGCAGCCACAAAGAGAAGGACAGATGGATGACCACATGCGAATTCAAACTTCCGATTGGCAGAGAAGCACCACCCCCCTGGAACACGTCCCAGGTCATGGACACAGATATCAGCGCCGATGGTGAAGGTTCCACTCGGCAAAAGAAACCTCAGTGGGCTCCGAACGTGGAAAACTCTTTGCGACCCACATAAAGGAAGGGTGGATAGATTTCACCATGTAAGCAATGAGTCTCTCTTAGCAAAAGGACACGAGAGACAGACATGGCTCTCTGTTCATGCATCTTTGTTAACTTGTGGGGATGTCCCCAGTGGGCTTTCCACAGAGCGCAGATTCTCCCAGTCAGCCCGGTTGCCCCCTGACTATTCAGGTGTTCACTCCTGACACACACCCCAGTGGTGAGCCGACCCCTTCCCCTCACCCCAGAACACCTGTGCACAGGTGGGCCAGTGGCAGCAGCCAGGAGACCCCAGCTGGAGCCAGGGGGCCAAGCCCCTCCCAACTCCCTGACCCACAGAAACGGAGGTGACAGAGGTCGGTTGTCTTTCACTGTTGTGTTGGGGTGATGGGTGATGCAGCAGCACGCAGTACCACTCCCTCCAACGAGAGGTGCAAGGATGCATGTGTCCGTCAGCGGGGAAGGCAGCCGCATAACACACATCCCCAAACCTCAGTGTCACACCCGCAACTCGGACGCACTGCTCCCAGGACATGTGCTATTGGCTGGGCAGCTCCACTTGATACGAGCCTGCAGGGCGCGGGCACCGGTGCAGAGTCCTGTGCCTGCTCCTGTGTCAAGGCTTCACCCAGGTGACACGGTGACTAGGTGCAGGTGTCTCATGCAGGGCAGGTGGGGGGAGGGTGACTGGAAATGGTCGTGAGCTCCGGGAACACCCTCCACACGGCCCACATAAAGGAAAGAAACCCTCTCCGGGTTTGGCTCCTCTCCGTGGGTCAGTCTTTGTGAAGCTGCCTCTCTCTCGGGTGAGCAGACGCCTCTCGGCGTCTCCGCAGCACAAGCCGCGCTGGTGCACGGCCCGGGACCCACGGCCCGGCACACTCAGCCCTCCGCAGGCAGCCTGGTCTCCCTTAGCTCAGCAAAAAGTGTGCATTCATTTTAATTACCGCCCTGCTGGCTGCCCCTCCCTCTCCACTGCTGCTCTGTCACTCACATGTCATGTCCTCCAGTCGCCACCCCATGTGCTTTCTTTCCCTTTAGGCACTAACCGGGGGCCACCTGTCCATTTGCGTCACTGCGGAATTCCTTCCTATTTCGGCTGCAGAAAGCTGTTTTGTGGTGTCTCGGGTGATGAGCTCTGTGGCCATTTCTCCTGCATCTCTGTCACATGGGGGCTCCTTGGACATCCTGACCAGGCTCTGGCTCCCAGGCCCCTGATTGTCAGCGTAGTCAGGCTTCCGGGCAGGTGGGGGCTGGTGTCCAGAGTCTGTAGAAGTGGAAGACCCAGCAGCCCCACCGGAGGGGGGCTGGGTTCAAGACAGCCCATGGCATCTGGAGCAACGCAGCAAGAGCTGAGGATGTGGGGCGTCATGTCTCGGGGCCACACGCCATTCTCCTAAGTAAGGTGTGGACGAGGGGGCAGGGCCCCGTGCAGGGCTCTCGGCAGGACACCCCCCACCCTGCCCTGTGAGTGTCCCTCCCACTGAGCAGGGTTTAATGGGCCTGGCCGCCCTGGGGACACCCAGGAGGAGTCTCGGGAGACTCGCAGGCGGTGCTGTCTCCAAGCAGAGGCAGCAAGGACGGTCCCCAGGGCAGAACACAGAGGAAACTGTGGGCGGCGGCGCAAGAGGGAGGCCTCATCCCAGCCACACTGCTCTGCACCCCAAGCAGCCCGCCTGCCGGGACACGGGCCAGCCCGGCAGGTCTGCACGCCCCCCAGTCCGCGGCCAGGCAGGGAGAGGGTGCTGCTGTGACCATGGTGGTGGGGGGCGGGGGGGATGTGAGGAGGAGGGAGGGGCAGCTGTCCCCAGGCCTGTGTGGAGACCCTGGCTCTACCCTTGCCATGGAACCCGTGACTGTGCAGGCCCCCAGCAGGCATGGCTGGCAGGGTACTGGCGCGCCCCTGCCGGGAGCCACGCCTGGTGAGGGCACCCAGAGGGCCCACGGTGACGGAGGCGGTTGACCACAGGCACCGAGCTTGACCTGCAATGACCGGCCCATTGCCAGCCCCTGGCAGCTTAGCTCAGGCTGTGAGAAGGGCCCTCTTCTCGCAGGTTGTCTTGGCTTCCTGGTTCCTTGACTTCATGACCTGGGCACAAACACCAAGCGATAGCGGCTGAGGCCACCAGGCCGGGTGCAGTCGGCTGACCAGCAAGATGGGGTTTATGGCCTCACGACCTCCTTCTCTTAAGTTCGATTTGGCATTTCCTCAAAACCTCGATAGCTCTTTGTGGCTAAGTGGCTTTAAACTACTTTCTTTTTCAATCCTCACCAAGGACCTGTCTTCATTGCTTCTCGGAGAGAGAGAGAGACAGTGATGCGAGAGAGAAGCACCACCTGGTCACCTCCCGCTTGTGCCTGGACCTGGAACCACACCCACAGCCTTCCAGCCGCGGGCTGACACTGTGATCCACTGAGCCGCTTCATAAAGCTTTTTCTCGTTGTGGGCAGTAGGGTGTCGGGGCAAGCACCTCCCTGCCTGTTCCCAGGAATGCTTCCAAGAAGTCCGTGTCCATCTGCGGGACGGGGCACACTGGAGGCCCCGGCGGCCTGCGGGGCCGGGGGGTTGGGAAGCCCCTCCCGAAGGTCACAGCCACCTCGGCCGGCTGCCAGCTGGCCCAACCCGCAGCCATGCCCTAGTGCCCCCTCCCCGCCCACAGGGCTCTCCACAGGGAGACCCCACCCTGCCCCCATTCCAGACAACAAAGGAGCAGCACCCAAGGAACAAGGGAGCCAAAACGTTTAAGTTATTAAATCAAATATACAGAGTGATTCATTTAATATGTACATATTTACAAAAATGCACTTTCACGAGGGGGGCCGGGGCCAGCAGGTGGGCAGTGGCCTGGTGCCCACGGCAAATGTGGTCAGGTGCGAGGGGAGAGTCTGTGTGAAGGCACTTGTCACGAGCTTCAGTGCTGCCACCGTCCCGGAGAACAGGGCAGCCAGGAAGGGCACTTCAGAAAGTGCAGCTGACAGGCCTCCGGGGCGCGTTCCAGGTGGGCACGGGCAAGGCCGGCGGCCGGGAGGGGCTGCCCACAGCCTCGGGCCACGCCGACCACCGAAGGCCCCGCCGGCCACCACGGGTGCCACCAGCAGCCACGGGCCACACTGTCAGCCACGGGCGGTCCCACAACAGCCTCGGGTGGTCCCATCAACAGCCACAGGCCACACTGTCAGCCTCGGGTCCCACCAGCTCTTTGGCCTGGAGCCATGGAGAACCCCAAGTGAGGAATAAGAGGGAAGATTCTGTAAACAGGGCACGACCTCTGGGCTCAAGCAGTTTGGTGAGAACACAGCAGCGCCTCTCCTGCCACGTGGCAAGTGCCACGCACGGAAACGGTACAAAAATAGCGACTGTCCGAGGACAAGCCCTTGCCTTCCGCCTGACAATTATCGAATAATTTATACAAGGTTAAAGGAACGTAGAAAATAAACATTCGTTTTTGGTTTTTGGTTTTTCTACACAAAATAAAGAAACTATGCACACAGCCTCAGCCTCCAATGGCCGGCGGGTGGTGTGGCGCCCAGCAAGGGGTCCCGGGTGCTGGCCCAGCGGGGGGCACGGCCCTAGTCCTGGCCCACACGGCGCGCCTCGTTGACACTCCTCACAGCCCGGTTGTCCACTTTGGGGCCCGAGGCCCAGCAGGCCGGTCTCCCCGGCGAGCACCTGGGCTCTTTGGTGAGTTTGTGCGAGAGGAACTTGCCCGCCTCCAGGGAGTCCTCCTCACTGCGGCCAGGCTCCTCGTCCTCCTCGTCCTCCCCGCTGCCCCCGTGGCCCGTGGGCCCTGGCAGCGCCTCACCCGCCCGGCGCGGTGGCGGCGTGAAGTTCTTGCACTGGTACAGCACGTCCTTGTGGCCGCCCGGCCGCTCGATGGGGTTGCGGATGGGGTTGAGCGGGGCCCACTGGTTATTGGCGCTCTCCTCCCGCGGCAGCCGGCTCCTCTCTCGCTCTTTCCTCCGCTTGCGGGTCCACCACACGCAGACGGCCACACAGGCCACACACAGCACACTGAACACGCTGCACAACACAGGCACCAGCACACCTGCGGGGCGGCAGCGTGTCCAGCCCGGGCTCGGCCCGGACCCGGCCCAGCGCTCCCGGCCACCCGTTCACCCACCCCGCTCACCTGTGGAGGAGCCACCCAAGACCACCGTCTCCACCTTGACCTCGGTGACCGCCAGCAGGAGCGAGCTGTTTCCCCGCTGGCTGATGGCTGCCACGATGGCGTGCGCCGCGCTCTGGATCAGGCCGCTGTCCGGCGGGTCCCAGGCTGGGCTGAAGGACTGTGGCAGAGGGCAGCACTGAGAGCCTCCAGCCTGTCTGCCCACCCACCCCTGGCGGGGCCAGGACAGAGCCAGGGCTGGGCCTCCTGCCCAGCTGTAGGGACAGACGCAGGCCGCTGTGGCCCCTGAGCAGGGCTGCACTGGACAAGGGACGTGGCCTGGGCAGAGCAGGGGGCCACCACCGCCAACGAGGCTGTAGACAGCACTTCACTGCCCACAACCCCACCTGCCCTGCCTGGCTGTGCAGGCCTCTGGCCTCCGCCTCAGCCCCATGACCCCCAGTCAAGGCCCCAGAGGATGACACCTGACCCCACGGCCCCCACCCTCAGCCCACATTCCTAGGGCCTCCTCACCACCCAGACCCCTAGTAGTGCTCCTTCCCCCTCTGGGTGAAGCCTTTGTACCCCCACTGCTGTGGTCCTAGGGCCCACAGTGCTCCAGACACCGGCCCACAGCCCCCACTTCTACGGCTTCAGACACCAGACAGGAGAAGGAGAACAGTCCAAGTTTGGGCCCAGTCTGCGCCCACCCTCCAACCAGCACCTGCCTGGCATGCTGACCAGGCTCCTGATCGCCCGGCACCTCCACCCACCCTCCCCTCCACCTCCCTGGGCCTCTGCCCACCAGCACCAGAGCCTTCGCTTCAGCAGGCAGGACAAGGACCCCCACACCCTGGTCGACGCCTCCTGAGAAGCTGACTCCACTATGACAGATTTCCACCTCCCTGGGCCCCAGGCCACTCCCCAGGCCCTTCTGCCCTCTTGGACCTGCACACATGCCCCCCCGCCCCAGCTCCTGGGACCTCTGCCTTGCCCCAGCTGCTGGCCCAGTGCTGGCCCGGCCTCCAGGCTGGCTGATGCACTGTGCCATTGACTCCTGGTCTTGGATCCCTCCTCTCACCCTGGGGAGGCCAGCTAGGCTCCACCAGCCACAGATAGGGCACCCGCCACCCCGCCCCGCACAGGCGCAGTGGGCAGACTCCCGGTCCTGCATCCCTCTGTCTCCTCAAGCACTCAGGGACAGACCTGACCTGGGCCCTGTACCCCCAGCACCTCCCAAGAGCACATTCAGAGCAGGACCCCGAGAGGTGGCCACTCTGCCCCCCAGCACTCACCACAGCCACCTCCACAGCGCTGGCCTCCAAGGACGGCCGGTCACAGAGCAGTATGAGCAGGCGGTCCCGGGCCACTGCCCTCGTGGCCGGCAGGGCACGAATCCCCGAGCAGATGGCGCCCACGGTGGTGCCCTGAGTAGAGGTGGGCAGCACGTGAGCAGGCCTGCACCCCACAGTCCGTCTGGGGACATGGAGTGAGGATGCAGGGCGGCCACCACCACCACCTGCAGCAGAAGCAGCAGCACCAGCAGGCCAGAGCGGGTGGGGCCTCGAGCACGCTGAGCCCCCCGCCAGTGGGCTCCCAGAACTCAGCTGCAGAGCTGCCTACCCAGCTGCAGACCGGCCCCGCCTGCCCTGGACAAGGGGGGTTAAGGGGCTCAGACCCGATGGCCCACGGCCACCTCTAGTCAGGCCTGTGGAACAACGGACCAACAGGCACCCTGGATGGGCCTGCACCTCCTGGCCTCCCTGCCACCCCCACGGGCCACAGGGGGCTCCTGCTCATCTGACCCCACCAGGGCCAGGCTCCCTGAGCAGCCACGGAGCCAACCTCAGCCTTTCCAGCCGTACGGGGCAGGGCCATGGCCAGTGTGGAGGGCAGCTGGAAGCAGTCCCTAATGTCCGAGTGGCCGCTAGGAGAGGACAGGAACACCCGGGCGCTGCGGATGCCTGGACAGCTCACCTGGGGCACCTGGTTGCGGTCGAAGCGCAGCGTGAGGCGTGCACAGTTGTTGTCCAGGTGGCCGGAGCGCGGCAGGCAGGGGGTGCTGGGCAGCAGGGGCTCCTCAGGGCCGCACTCCCCCCAGGCCGCGCAGGGCGGCTGCAGGCACTGCCCTGGGGCCTTCTCCCTGCACTGCTGCCCCGGGGGGCACTGTGCACTCAGGGCATCTGGCCGACTGACCAGCAGGCAAGGCTTCCGCCCGCACCACACCTGGCCGGGCACCACACGGGGAGGCAGAGAGGGTCGGGGTCAGTGCACCCCATCGCCCAGGCTCCTAAGCTGTACCTAGCACCCACCACAAAGGGCTCCCACCAGAGGAGGAACAGTGTGGGGGTGGGGGGCAGACAAACACAGGCCTCCGGCTTCCGGAGCCTGTGCAGAGGAGCCTCAGTTTCCCCAACTGCACAACAAGGACGGGCCTGGTTCTGCCAGGGGGCCCTCCTTGCTGGGTGTCCAGCAGAGGTGAGTGGACTTGACTCATCTCACCCCCTTTCCCCGGCAGCAGCTCTCGGGTTTCACGGGGCGAGTGTCAGGGTCATGGACAAAAGACGGGGCCCCCATGGGCCAGGGGCACGAGGATGTCAGACCCAGGCAGGGCAGGGGTCCCAGGCACCTTGCTGCAGTCCCGGCGGCCATCCAGGCAGCGGCAGCTGTTACAGTCCTCCACCCAGGAGCTCCCATGCGGGAAGGGCACGCCCCGAGACCAGCAGGGCCTCCCGAACAGGACCACTATGGGGACAGCAGAGGGTCGGCCGTGGCACTGCACCCCGGAGGCCAGGCCTCACCCCGCCCCCGCCCGGCGCGGCCTCACCTACCCTCCTGGCACCGCGGGCCGGCCCGGCCAGGCGGGCAGCTGCAGCGATAGCCGTTGATCTCGTCCACACAGGTGGCCCCGTACGCGCACGGGGAGGACTGGCACTCGTCGATGTCTGTGGGGGAGGGGCTGGCTCAGCGGGCAGCAGGGGCCATGCCCCCAGGCACGGCCCAATGCCACCAGCCTGAAGCTCCGTGGGCACCAGCCCCGTTCTCTTCCACCTGTTTCTGGATTGGAGGGGGGGGCCTGGGGCGCAGACCCCTCGCCGCACTGTGGTCTAGCCTCCAACAGGACAGCTCGAATGCCGGGGTTGGGCAAGCAAAGGGGCGCTGCTGGCCGGGTGTGGACAGGTGGGGAAACCGAGGCTGGGGGCAAGGCAGGGGTGGCTATGTCCACGCTGGACTCTGGTACCCTGACCCCAGGCCTGTGCTGGGAGGAGCTCCCTGGGCCCCACAGCCTTGCCCACCCAGCTGCCCCAAGCGCCTCACTGATGCGGCAGTCGGGACCCGCAAAGCCGGGCGCACACTCGCAGCGGAACCAGTTGACACCATCAACACAGGCACCGCCGTTGTAGCTGAGGAGAGAGGGCGGGTATCAGGGAGGCCCCCCAGGCAGGACAAGCTCCCCAGGGCGGCCAGCCCCCCAGCTGCCACTCACCAAGGCAGAGGGTTGCAATCGTTGGTATCTGCGTCGGAGAAAGGAGAAGGACGGGTCAGCACGGCCTCCGCCACCCAGCCCCCGCCCCGTGCCTGGTGTGGGCACCCCAGACATGCCACCCACATGGCCATGCTGGGAGGCTGGGGGGAGGGGCAGGGTGGCTTCGGAAGGAGGTGGCCCCGGGCAGTCATGGAAGGCCGAGTCCTGGAGGCGGACGGCAGGGGTTGCAAGGCCTGGCCGCAGGGTGAGCGGTCGGGGGAGGTGGGGAAGCCTGGGACGTGCAGCGAGGGGTGGGCTGCAGAGCCGGGAGGGGCAGGGGCAGCACAGCATGTCTCGGGGTGGAACTGCTTTGGTGGACAAGCGGACTGGATACATCCACGTGCAGGGTCAGGAGGGGCGGGCCTGGGGAGCCCCCACCCACAGCACCCCGCCCCCACGCCTCCCTCCGACTGCCCCACCTGGCACTCACTGTGTGTGCAGGTCCGGCCCTCCCAGCCCTCTCGGCAGATGCAGGAGAAGGAGTCGCCACTGCCCACGCAGGTGCCCCCGTTCATGCAGGGGCTGGGCAGGCAGCTGTTGTTCTCAGCTGTGAGGGACGCAGAGGGAAAGGGGGCTGTTTGCCCGGCGCTGGACAGACAGGTGTCCCCACCACGCCCGGCCGGCCAGGGGCAGTGCGCCAGGACCAGGGGTGGCACGCCGTGCTCTGAGGGCCCCGGGGCCTCCGCACCGATGCTGCAGGTGCTGCCCTTCCAGCCTGGGGCGCAGGCGCAGCGGAAGGCGTCGCCGCTGTCGTAGCAGGTGCCGCCGTTGCTGCAGGTGTCGGCGTCGCACTGGAAGTCGCCTGCGGGCACACGGCTGCTCAGGGGGCGGCGCGGGGCGGGGCCAGTGGGGCAGGGGCAGCACCGGGCGGGGCGGGGCCCGCGGGGCGGGGGTGGGCACTCACGCGAGTGGCAGGTCTTGCCCTTCCAGCCGTCCTCGCACGCGCAGTAGAAGTCGTTGACCAGGTCGTGGCAGTGGCCTCGGCTGTGGCAGGGGTCGGGGAGGCAGTCGTTGGGATCTGGGGGCGAGGACGCCGGTCAGCGGGGGTCAGCGGGGGTCAGCGGGGTCAGCGGCGCTCGGGGAGGCCTTCTCGAGGGTAGAGGCACCGTAGCTGGGCCCAGAGAGACAGAGGAAGCGGGGAAGGGCGCAGGGGGCGGACCCTGGAACGGGCCAGAGGGACTGGGCACGCCCGGCACTGGGTGCGGGTGCCCAACGGCGGCGGCCAGGGCGGGGAGCCTGGCGGGGCCACTCACTGGTGTCACAGAGCTCTCCCTCCCAGCCGCTGGGACAGAAGCAGCGGAAGGCATCCACCTCGTCGATGCACGTGCCCCCGTTGTGGCAGGGCTGGCCGCGGCAGTCGTCGATGTCTGCGGGAGGCAGACGTGAGCAAGGGCATGAGTAAGGCCCCGAGCTGCTGGCCCCCGCCCGGCCCCCGGTCCGCGGCCACTCACTCTCGTGGCAGTAGGTGCCCGTGAAGCCACTGTCACAGATGCAGGAGAAGTTGCCGCCAGGCAAGCTGACGCAGCGTCCGTGGGGGCCGCACACGCCGGGGGCCGCCACATGGGCCACCCTGGGTCCAGCCTCCAACCCGCAGCTGTCAATCACTGTAGCAGACAGGAGGGGTCAGCCCTTTGCCCCTTTTCTGTAGGCCCCGCCCCCACCGCTGCAGGCCCCACCCCCACCGCTGCAGGCCCCACCCCCACCTCTGCAGGCCCCTCCAGGGCACGGGTCCCTGGGCACAGAGCAGTTCTTGCCACCCATGTTCTCGGGGCAGGCGCAGTAGTAGTCGCCCTCCAAGTTGTAGCAGCGGGCACTGTTCCAGCAGGGGCTCGGCTCACAGAGGTCGATGTCCACCTGCGGGGTGGGGGCACTGTGATGGCCCAGCCGCTCCTGGCAGACTGGCCAGGCATCCTGTCCACTCAAGAAGTCCCAGGGGCCCTGGACACTGGGCCTCCACAGCCAGGGCCTGAAGGACGTCCCGCCGGGACTGTCCAGGCCGCTCGGCTGGACGGAAACACCTGCGGGCCTCTGGGCCTCTCAGTCCA
This sequence comes from Micronycteris hirsuta, assembly GCA_004026765.1. Lineage (NCBI taxonomy): Eukaryota > Metazoa > Chordata > Mammalia > Chiroptera > Phyllostomidae > Micronycteris > Micronycteris hirsuta. The sequence goes on along the minus strand of PVJI01002008.1, from coordinate 67,188 downwards.
CCGCAGCCAGCTTCCTCTGCCTGCCAGGCGGCATCCGGCCGTCACCCCTGCTGCTGGCAGGAAGGCCAGTCCCTGACCCACTTCCCCAATGCCACTGCTGCCCTGAGCCCAGCACCGCCAGGTCCCCAGCCCTAGGCGGGACCCTGGCCACGCACCCCAGAAAGCCTGCCAGCCAGCAGCCCTGTCCTGCAAGCCGGGCAGCACCCCCACTCTCCCCTGCAAAGGTCAGGGCGGCTCAGAGACAGCCTGTGCCCACTGCCCAGACAGCACCGCCCACTCCTGTGTTGGACCCACACGTGGTCCTCACTCTGGCAGGTGCCTTCAGTGCACTCTAGGCCCCTCTCAGGCTGCCCAAGCTCCGGCCATCGCAGCCACTGGCCCCCCAGTCCCAGGGTGGGGTCACATAGGGCCACTGCCGGGCTTGGCATGACAAGCAGGGACCCCCCATTTTTCAAAAAGACTTTTATTTATTTATTTAGAGAAAGGGAAGGGGAAGGAAAGAGAGAGAAACATCCATACGAGAGAGAGACATCAATCGGGGACCAGGCCTGCAACCCAGGCACCTGCCCTGACTGGGACTTGAACCAGTGATCCCCTCAGTTTGCAGGACGATGCCCACCCACTGAGCCACACAGGTCAGGGCACCAGCAGGGACCCCTGACCCTCCCCCTACCCTCTGTGCAGCCAGGCACCTAGACTTTGGGGGCTGTGTCTCAGTCCAAGACACTGCAGGGTGAGCCCCGACTGCAGCCCTTCCTGGTCACTAGAGCGGTTCCTGGGACAGAAGCAGGGGCTGAGAAGGGCAGACTCACCTCGCAGAGTGGCCCGGAGAAGCCCTGGGGGCAGTGGCAGCGGAAGCCGCCCACCAGGTCCTCACAGATGCCGCTGTGGCAGGGGCTGCTGGCACACTCGTCCAGCTGCAGCTCACAGTGCCGGCCGCCAAAGCCCCTCGGGCACGCACACTGGTAGCCATTCGCCAGGTCCTGGGGCAGGCGGAAGGACAGATGGACAGGCAGCGCTGGGTGAGCCTCCTGCAGCAGCGTGGCGGCCACCTCCAGCCCCATGCCCTCCCCGCGCGTGTGTAGAGGCGGGGCGCCTCTGCAGCTCACCTTGCAGGTGCCCCCGTTCTGACACTGCCCATGACAGTCGTGGTCTTCTGTGGACAGAGGGCGGGGTCAGGGGCAGGGTCCTGACGTGCCCCAGCCCACCCGCCTGCGGCCCGCCACCCGCCTGCGGCCCGCCACCCGTACTGACTGATGTGGCAGTTGAGGCCCTTCCAGCCCGGGAGGCAATCACAGTAATAGCCACCAATCAGGTTTTTGCAAGAGAAAGCATTAAGGCACGGCTTCCCTTCACACTCATTGGCGTCTGTGGAGGAGACAAGAGGGCGCCGTGGGGCCGGCCCCGTGTCCCCCTGCGCCTGGCCCCCGCAGCCCCTGCAGCCCCGCAGCAGCCGCCAGATGCACAGCCCGCAGTCCATGCTCCCACGAGGCCCCCAGCCCTTACCCAGCAGGCAGGTGGCCCCCACCCACTGCTCAGGGCAGATGCACTCGAAGCCATCCACACGGTCCACACAGGTGCCCCCGGCCGCGCATGGGTTGGAGGCGCACTCATCCACGTCTGGAGAGGGACAGGGGGAGGTGTGGCGTGTGGGCGGGTCTCTGTGGGGAGGACTGGCCACTTGCCAGGGTCTCCCCGTCACTCCTCCCCGGGGCCACCAAGTCCACAGACACACGTGCAGACTCGACAGCTGCCGCCCCACCCCTGCCCTCAGGACCCCTCGGGTGCTGGGCTGGAGCCCTGCAGCACGCTTGGTGGCACTCACCCAGGGCGCAGGTGGGCCCGCTCCAGCCGGACGGACAGTGGCACTCGAAGCCGGAGGGCACCTCATGGCACGAGCCACCGTTGGCACATGGGTTGGAGGAGCAGGCATGCTCGGCTGCAGGGGGCCAGAGGTGGCGCTGGGCGGAGGTTTCGGGCCACCTGCCCTGCCTTCCCAGGGCGCTCCCCCAAGCCCCAAGGCCCCACGGTGGAGGAAGGGAGTGTCCAGGGCACTAAGGGGCCAGAGAGAAGCGGCCCACTGCCAGGCCGAGGCCGCCGACCTACCCCGCTCACAGTTCCTGCCCGAGTAGCCGACGGGGCAGACGCAGTGGTACTGGTCGGGCTCGGCGTTGGTGCAGGTGCCCCCGTTGGTGCAGGGGTGGTGGCTGCCACAGTAGTTCAGGTCTGGGGGCAGGAGTGGGGCGCTCAGGGCCGGGCCTGCCCGCATGCCCCGCCCACCCCACGGTGGCCGAGCCACAGGCAGGCCGCCCACCACCCGCTACCTTTGTCGCAGAGCAGGCCGCCCCAGTTGGTCTCGCAGGCGCACTGCCAGGGCTCCACGCAGCCGCCGTGCACGCAGCCAGGGTATGGCACGCACTCGTCACAGAGCCGGCCCTGCCAGCCGTAGCTGCATCTGCGGGCGGACGGCCGAGGGGCACAGGGCCGGTGGGTGGGGGCGCGCCCTGTGGACGTGGGCCACTCCCAGGGCGGGCACCCCTGGCCTTCGAACTAGAGCAGGCCCGGGGCCAGGCGGGGGTCACGGCAGCCAGCTGCCCCCACCATCACAGGCGCACCCAGCCGCTGGCCCGGGACAGTGGCTGCAGCTGTCCAGTCACTCCTCCCGGAGCTATTTTGGGACTTGCCCCTGAGTGGGGCCCTGAGAGCAGGCACTGGGGAAGGGAAGGGACCCCGGGACACAGAGCCCCAGTTTAGGCGCACTGGCGGCTGCCAGGGCCCTGCGGCACCGGGTCCCAGCAGGCCAGTGGGACATCAGGAGGGGCTCCTGGCCTGGCCCCAGCTCTGTGACCTTGCCCCAGCTCACGACCTCACCTGAAACTCAAGGGCAGTAACATCTCTGCTATCACAGCCCCACCAAGGGTCCATTTCACAGGTGGGGACCCAGGGCCCAAGGCCGCACCAGCACGGCTCTACCAGACCCGGCAAGAGCCACCTGCTCCCTGGCAAAGAGGCCACGACCCGGCGGTCTGGCCCCGCCCACGCTGTGGGCCAGCATCCCCTCCAGGAAGTCTTGCAAGAGGGGAGCAGGCAGAAGAGGCCACCTGTGCAGCCCCATCCAGGACTCGGCCGCCCCTCCGAGGGCTCAGAGCTCAGTGTGACTGGGGACCCCGCTGTCCTGCAGCAGGGACCCCAGGGCCACTGGGCCCTGACCAGGACCCCAGGGGCTCTTTCCGAGAACTGCAAGGTCCTGGGGGAAGGGCAGGACCTCCAGGCCGTGTCTCTTCCACGCCGGCACCGCCACGTGAATTTATTTTTGTACAAGGAAGGACACGGCCCTTCCTGGGCTGCCCCCGAGCCCCACAGCCACCGGAGGGGACAGCGGCCTGCCCACTCAGTGGGCGCAGGACGGGGAAGCCGAGGGTGGAGAGAAGGGGCTCTGCCATGCAGACCCTGTGCACTGAGGGGCCCACGTGGGTGAGGGCCGTGCACCCCGACCCAAGCCCTCCAGGTGACGTGGGAGAACAGGCCTGGGAGGGGCTGTGAGGGATTCGGGTCGCCAGCTTGGGTCCCAGGGGTGTGCTGTCGGGCCTGGGTGGGGCAGACCCCCGCTTCCCTGGCCCAGGGCTCCAGGAGCCGGGGAGGAGGCAGCAGGAAGGCAGGGCCATCTCCGCAGCAGCATCCGGTGGGGGTGTCCCGCCCTGAAACCTGAGTCCTGAGCCACCGCAGCAGCTGGGCTTCACCCACAGGGCCAGGCAAGGGCGGGTGGGGGTTCACCTACTCCCCCAAACGCGGCCCTTCAGGCCTCTGTCCCGGGGGTCCTGCTCCGGGGCTTCCTGCTCAGCCCAGGCCAGCTGGGGGGGGGGGCAGGGAGCAGCTTCCCTCCCACCTCGGCCTCCTCCGTCACTGGTCAGACCCCCAGGGCCAGTGGCATCAAGGGTGAGCCAGCGTGTGCAGGGCTGAGACTCAGCCACACTGGACTCGCTCCCCAGGCTCACACCCTGCCCCCCAAGTCAGCGGGCAGGCCCCTCCCTGGACAGACAGACAGCCAGCCGGCCTCACACCACCTCTCCCACCCAGAGTACAGACCTGTCCTGGGCCAGACCCCCGCACTGGTGGCCCTCTTACCCCTGCTGTGCCCCCACCTTGCGGCCCACTGGGTGGGCCTGAAATCCAACAGCGTGAGGGGCTGGGGGGGCGAAGCCCCAGCTCCCTGCCCTTCCCTGGGGCCAAAGCTACCACACGACAAGCAGCAGGGTCATCACCCCTCCCTCCCTCCTCCCAAGCCTTGCTGTCCTATCCAAACTCATTCCTGTGTGACCCTGAGGAGGTCACTTAATGTCTCTGTGCTCAGTATCCTTGTCTGAAAAAAGGAAACCCAACCCCGAGGGAGGCCCTGGGCAGAGAGCATCCACCTGGGCCCCAGCCATCCTCGGGCACCCGAGCGCCCACTGTCGGCACCTGGCTGCCAGGACCCCCAGGGGGCCTGCCGGCTCCTCCCCATCACACACCTTCCCCAGTAGGAGACCCAGCCCCTTCCGACCTCCTCTCACCATCTGCCCTCAGCCCAGGGCTTCAAACGCCGTTTGCATACCCCAGGTGCCCGTGGTGCCTTGGGCCAGGACCATCCCCGTAAACCTCTCTGCCTGGGAGACCCCGCCTGGGGCAAGACAGACACCGTCCCTGCCCTCTCCTCCCCTCACTCAGGACAGCTCCCCGATCAGCTCAGCACAGAGGCTGGAAGGCTTGGGGCCCTTCTTGACCCTCCCTCCTCTCACCCCCAAGTCAAATCCTCTCCGGGATGTCCGCCCACCTCCCTGCCTCCTGCTGGTCATCCACCCTCACCCCTGCAGCAGCCTTCCCACCAGCTCTCCCCACAGCAGCTGCCCTGGTCCTTCCTCCCTCCTTCTTGCCCAGCTCCAAACCCCCAGGGGCCTCTCCTCCCTGTGGGGTCTTGCCCCACGCCTGCCAGCCTCTCCCGTGACCCCCGAGCATGAGCCCCACTGCCCCTGTGTCCCTGTGCTGCGGACACCCTTGCTGAGGGGGCACTTGGTCCCCAGGCCTGCGCCCCTTGTAAGTGACTGTCCCGGCCACCCTCCCCGAGGCCCCACTCAGCGCCTTGCACACAGCAGGCCCCCTGTGCTGCGACTGTGTGTGCGCAGCTGCTTGCAAATCAGGAGGAGAGGGCAGGGGCGGGGCAGCACTCACCGGCACTCCCCAGGCACGGCGCAGCCCCCGTGCAGCAGGTTGCAGCCTGGTCTGCACACGGCTGCAACAGAACGGGCAGAGAGCTGCTGCGGTGGCGGCAGAGCAGCCGAGGGCCCCCGGCCAGTGGGGCACACCGCGGGCCCGCCTGCCCCACCGCCTGGCCGCACCTTGCTGGCACTCCTTGCCCATCCAGCCGTCCATGCAGGCCTTGTTGCCGTACTGGTCACAGGTGTGGTGGCCGAAGTAGTCGTCGCGGGGCCGGCAGAACTTGTTGCAGGTGGGGCTGTAGTAGTTCTCGGCGCAGCGCACGCGGATCTGCAGCTCCAGGTGGGCCACGTGGCCGCTGAAGTGCAGGCTCTTCCAGCGGTCCTCGGGGTTGATCATGCCCGTGTGCGACACCCGCTCGATCAGCAGCTCCTCTGTGGGGGCGGCAGAGTCAGCCCGGCCGCGGCCGCCCCGCTGGCCCAGGCAGCAGAGCCAGGACTGCAGGCATGTCGGCCGGCCGCCCCAGGATGCTTGGGGCCCACCAGGCTCTGTGCCTCACCTCAACTGCAGATAGGCCCAGAGGGGTGCTCTCCCAACCTGTGCTCCACACTGATGGCCCGGTCCCATGCCAGTGCCCTTCCCGGCAGGCGCCCACCGCTCGCCAGCACGGCCACTGCCCTAAAGCTTCCTCTCGGTTCCAGCCCCCTGGCAGCTGGGCCTCACCTCAAACCCAGCCGCTGCATGGGGTGGGGGATGTGCTGGCAATCATGGGCACACGGGGACCCATGAAACCTTCCTGTGCTTTGGGATTTTCCACAGCGAAGGCTAAGGAATCCCATGCTCCCTCCACTGCCCCCACGGCCTCTCCCGGCAGGACCCTGCACCCCACGGAGCCTGTCCTTGGGCGGGTGCCCACTACCTGATCCACTGCCCCCTCCTCCCAGGATCACTCCAGATCTGGGCAGCCCGTCCCCACACCCACCCAGGCCCCCCAGCACGGCCTCCTGGGGGACCCGCCCTGGCCTCGCTGACCCCGTTGCCTCCCCCTGCAGTGCAGGCCCCTGCTGCTCCCCAAACACTCAGGGCCTCTGCAGGGCTGCTGCCTGTGGGATACTTCCCGCAGGCCCCTGGCAGACCTCTCTGCCCCACACCCACAGGGCCGGCGGGCCCCAAGCACAGGCTGCCAGCCCGCAGGTGAGTCTCAGGAGAGGACCACCATGCCCCGTGGTCCAGGACAGACAGACAGAGAGAGGCTCAGGGGGTGACCAACTCCCCTATGCCACTGACACGGCCGCAAAGAGCACACCCGCCAGGAGAATGCAGAGGAAGCCCCTCGAGGGGTGGGGGGACAGTGCATGCATGGCTCTGCAGATGGCCAGCGTGGCAGAGCTTCCCGGCGGCCGGGGGAAGGGACACCGCGCACAGGACCCTCCGGGAGAAGCAGCTTTCCTGGCGTGTGGGCCTCTCCTGAAAGAGCCTGGCTGAGTCCATGTCCTGGCGCCCGAGGGAGCCCGCAGGCAGTGCCCACCCGCCCCGCGCAGGCCAGCCGGGCTGACTCACCGTCCGGGCTGGTGTGGTTGTCCCAGTCCCAGGCCTCCACGATGAGGGTGAAGGAGCGCTGTGGACACAGGGCGGCCTGTCAGGGACCCCGTGCGAACAGGGGCCAGCCTGCCGTAGCCCAGCCCCGCATGGCCACCCTGCCCCTTGGTCTGTCAGGGGCACGGAAGGCTCCCTCCCAGCGTCCTTGCTGTGCCCTCCGCCCCTCAGCTCAGAGGAACAGCCTCTGGTCACATCTCAGCAGACCCCCAGGCCACCCCCTGGCAAGAGGGAGGCTGCCCCCCCAGTCAGCCAGGCTCAGGGGGCTTAGTCCCTGGCTCCCGCGGCCAGTGGCCCACACCTGCGGAGGCGAGTGCCCCAGGCAGGGCGACAGGGGCAGCAGTGTGCTGCCGTGGCCACAGGTGGGGTCCCCATGACCTGGGACTGCAGGGTGCCTAGTGCGAGCCTCACTCAAGAGGAACGTGAGGTCCCGCAGCAAGCCCACCCCAGAGGGACGACACTGTGTCCCCCAGCTGCCCCTCTGCCAGGCACGCAGGGACGGCAGGGCGGAGAACACACCCACAGGCCCCCAGAAGGCCCTGGCTCTGGCCCTGCCCAAGGCACGGCAGGGGCACCCTGAACAGCACAAACTCACAAAGCCACCTTACTCTGAGACTAAGAAGAACAGTGAGGGACCCCTGGTGCAGCCTCGGCTGTGGTCACCACCCCCCCACTCCCAGGACCGTCTGAGCCCCAGGCCACGTGGTGGGGTGCCGGAGCTGAGCAGCCCCAGGGCCTGTGCCTCTGTGAGGGCGGCCAGTGCAGCCCTGTCGCTCACAGACACAAGCCCCTCAGGGGTGGCAAGCCTCAGCCTCCCCGCCTCCCTGCAGGACCCTCCCGTGGCTCCCCCGTCCACGCCACAACTGAGCTGAGCACCCTCCGCTGGAGCCTGGCTCCCCTCAGGCTGGGGCCCCAGGACAGGGCCACCTCCGGGGCCACCGGCTGCCCTGGGTGACCCTGCGCAGAGGCCAGACTCCAACCTGTCCTCGGTGACCCCATCTACCAGCCCCTGCAGCCTGGCTGTGCTGGGGAACCACACATTTTGCCACCAAGCCGCTCCCACCCCCCACCGGCAGCCTTCTGCTGACACACAGACCCAAGCCCGCGGTGCCCCTGGAGCCCACCCGAGTGTCCACCCCACCCGGCCCCACTCCCCACCAATGGGCTGCCTGCCATAGCCAACCACACCCACTGCCTCTGGGCACCCCCCACCGCCTGGCCCTTGGGGACCCTTGGAAGAGAGCTTCCTCCCACAACAAGACACCTGCTTTCCTGTGGCCTCCTCTCTCGTCCACACTGCTGCCCCCACTCCGAGCCCAGCGCCACCTCTGAGACCAGGTGATGGCCAGGACCTCACACCCACCACCACCACCCGGGGGCCTGCACTTACCCAGGAGCAGGGGCTGAAACTGGGGATCAGCCCTCTACCCTCTAGAACCCTTCCTGCCGCCCCCAGGTGGCCACCAGGCCCTCAGTCCCACTTCTTGAATCTCCCCCCCACCTGTCACTGCCAGCCACCAGGCCTCACCGTCCGTCCACCGGAGCCCCACAGACCCCCAGACTCTGTCCACATCTCTCCACATGCTGCTCCTGGGGCTCCGCCCAGCTCCCGTCCTCTCACAGCCCCCCCGCCCCTCGGCACACCCACCCTGTTCCCGGCCGTCACACATGCAGCACCCTCCCTCGGCCCAGGGTGCCACCCTCAGGCCAGCCTTCCCCAGGCCACCCTGTTCCTCGTGACAGCCGGAGCCCCAGCCTTGGATGCTTCGTTCCTTCCTTCACTCGTTCATCCTCTCAGTCATTCATTCACTCGTCCTTGCTCGCAGTCTGCGGCAGGCTCGGCGCTGCACTCTGACCACAACCTCAGCCCTGGCGGGCAGAGAGCTGGCGGGGCTCGGGCAGGGGAGAGAGCGCTGCTCTGCGGGGGGCAGGGCAGGGCTCGCAGGGGGCCCCTGGGACCAAGGCTGCATGGCAGGACTGGAGGCTGACAGTGGGGACCTTGACTGGGCGCCAGTCACACTGCTGAGGGCGAGATGGCGGACCTGACTGTGGCACCAATGCTGAGCTCAGTGAGCGGCAGCCATGGGTCTGAGGAAGGCCTGCGACCCCGGGTGGACTGGGCAGGGAGGGAGAGCAGAGGCGGGAGCAGCGAGCCGGGCCAGGTGGGCCCATGAGCACCATTGCAGGCCCACCCACCGGCGGGTCAGGACAGCCCGGCCACCCGCCTGGCGGGGTCGCTGGCTGTCCCCCTGCACCTGGGCGCTGACAAGCACGAAGCTCCTTCTGGCTCCCAGGAAACCCCACGCCACCCGCTCAGGTAGGATTACCACCACCTTGGCGAAGCCCCGGGCTCCGGTTACCTGTTCCCGCAGGGACGTGCGCCCGCCCGCCTGCCCGCCCACGAGGGCCCCACCGCCCGCCAGCTGGGCTCCCTACACCTGCATGGCAGGAAGTCATCCAGAGCGAACATGAGCCTCCCTCAGTGCGGCCCCACCACCGCTCCTCCCGGCCAGCCTCCAGGACTCAGTTTCCCTCTGCAAACGGCAACCTGCCGTCCCTGGGCTCCATCCTCCGGGGCCGCAGGTGGATCCAGCTACCGACCCCACAGCCTGGCAGAGCAGGAGGGCTGATGGGTCTGGGCTGGTCCTCGGAGGGGTCCTGCCGTTCCAGGGCTGGGGTGGGGCAGGCTCCCTAACAAGCAGGCAGAGGGACCCTGGTCCCTGAGAGGCCCACCGGCCAGCTGACCTCAGTCTCTGAAGGTCTGGCCACAATACATCTGGCAAGCCTGCCCTGATCCACCCCACGCTGCGGGGCAGAACCCACCCCCCACCCAACCACCAGACCACCTCCTCCCCATCCCTGACCCCCAAGGTCAGGTCCAAACCCTTCATCTGACCCTAAGACAGGGGTGACCGGGCAGCAGCCCAAAGACAGAGGAATGGCAGAGGACCACAGGTACCACACCCCACAGCTCTGGACACCCCACAGGTCAGGGCTCCCCACACTGGGAAGACTCCACACAGCCCCAAGCCCACCGCCCAGGGCCCAGGCTCCAGCCTGGCCTCCTCCATCAGCCCTCCGGCCCCCCACGGAGCGGAGCTCAGCGTCTGTGGTGCCAGGAGCTCCCAGCACAGATACATTTCCTGAAACCCGAGCTTTGGAGAGGCCTGGGCCTCTGCGGCCATTGTCACCAGAGGGAGGGGGAGGGGCCGCCTCCCCACAAGGTGCTGGGCCCCAGGGCAATGGCAGGAGGCATGGGCCACAGGCCCACCCCACCCAGGAACCCAGAAACCCACACCCCACACCAGACCTGCCAGGGCCTTGCCAGGGAGTGCCCCACCCACCACACCCTCGGGTCCCTTGCTGTGAAGAGGGCTCCCAGCACCTCATCATCTGGACCTTGCAAGTTGGCTGTGGCAAAGCCCAGATTGGGCTGATCCTAGTCACACCTGGGGACAAGGATGGGTCCCCAGCTCACCTGGGTCCTGAGAGTTGGGGACGAGGACCCTGGCTCGGGCCTGGGGGTTAGGGATGTTTGCCTCCCCACCCTTGGTGACCCAATCTGCCTCCATCCAGACCTCACAGAGCCTGACACGGTCCCTGAGACCATAGTCCCTTCCAGGAGCCCCTGCGTGAAACACTGCAGGAACCTCTTCCCTGTCAGCTGTGGCCTAGCCCCCCAGCCCAGCCCACAAGGCTGAGGGACACAGCCCCACCCACATCCAAGCCCTCTCAGCGGCGCCCCTTTGTGGAGCCCCATCCAGCAGGACCCTTGGTCCCCGCAGAGAAAGTGTAGGAAGGAAGCAGGAGGCCTGGTGGGGGCACTCTTAGACCCCAGGAGGGAATGAGGTGGGGCGGGGAGGAAGTCAGGGCTCCCCCAGCTCCGGAGGCGGGGCAGGAGCACAGGCAGGGTGATGTTCTCCCTCGCAGGGACAGCACTGGTGCCAGCACAGGCCTCGGCTCGGCCCGCCACGGGCTGGAGGCTCACGCAGCTGCCAGGCTGTGATGGGCAGAGGCAGGGGCCAGGTCCTGTGCCCACATCCCACCAGAACCCCTTCTTTGGGACACACCACTCTGAGGGACCCAAATCCCACCCCCGTGCACATGCCCTCCCGAGATGCCACAGCCCCCTGGGGACCTCAGCCTTGGGCTGGGCAGCTGTGGGGGAAACAGGCAGGCTGGGAGCAGGGCTGGGGGCTGCATGCATGCCGGGCACCAGTCCCTGGGGGAGAGTGGCCCCAGGAGCTGCTGTGACCCAGTGCCTTGGGTCGGCTCTGCTGTCAGAAAGGGGGTCGCCCCAGGCCCACCTGTGACACACGAGGAGCCTGTGCGCATCCTGGTTGTCCCAATTTCAGTTTTGCCTGCCACAAGCAACCCTGTGCTGCCCGCACACAGGTAGGAAGGCACGGCCTGCAGCATCCCCCCTTTCCCCGACCCTGCATTCCCGCACTCAGGGTGCGGCCTGCCTGCCACACTGTGCCCCCATCGCCCAGCTCCTCTGAGCCCACCCCCATCGGGGCCCCGCTGACTACCCCCTGGCCGCCTGCCAGGCCCAGAGAACGTGTGCACACACTCCGGCGCACTCGACCTCCACGTGGTCAGCTGGAGGCCAGCTCTGGGGCCGAAGGGTGTCCCTGAACCCCTGGAGGCCAGGGAAGAGGCTGAGGGGCCTCTGTCAGGCAGGGTCAGGAGAACAGGGCAGCTCCCATGTCCAAGCCGCCTCCACCCCCCATACCCGAGGCCCAGGCCAGGCCCTCCAGGAAGGCTGAGCCCGACACCAGCCTGGACACTGGCCCACCCAATTCGCCAGGGTCCTGGCAGAGGTTGGGGTGGGAGGGCCAGGGCTGTGGCCCCAGGGCCACTCAAGGGGCTGGAGGGGTGAGGAGCCCAGACTAGGTCCCGTTTCACTGCCTCTGCAGCCCCGGGGGTGGGAGGGGTGGCTGCATGGACTCCTCCTGGAGGCCCATGTTCACCTCCAGCTCTCTCCGAGCCCCCCGCCGGTCCCTACTTCAGGGAGCCCCAGAGTCCACACTGGCCCTGAGCAGGCGCTTCCCCGCCACCACTGAAGCTTGAGGCGTCCATGGCTCCCAGGGAACCCAGGCACAGGCTCTGTTGTCTCCATCGGAGCCCCCGTAGGCACCCTGGGTTCCAACAGACCCCAGCCCAGCAGGCGGAGTGGGACCAGCTGCGGTCCGCGGTGGCATGGCCCCAGAGCAGCCGCAGCGCATGGAAATGCCAAGGCACTGGTGTCACCACACGCTGCCCACCTGGCAGCCCAACCTCACTGCCACACAGAGGGCGCTGCCCCCAAGCATGCATGACCCGTGACCCTGGGCCCAAGCCACGTGGCCCTGCCTGGGGCGTCAGAGGGAGCGAGCTTCGAGCAGGAAGAAGGGGAAGCTGCCTGAGACCCACAGCCCAGAATCCAGGGCTCCCGGGAGGCGAGGGCCTGCCCCACCCTGCCCCACACCTGGCCGGCCAGTGGAGCCCAAGAACCACGAGGGACCCGCGCTGGCCCGCCACATTCCTCCGAGGCCTCCCTGCCCCCACGCCGAGGCTGCCAACTCGAGCAGAAAACACATCCTCAGGTAGCGATTCGAAGCCGCCCTGGCGGGAGCCCAAGCACAGACGACAGGCTGCGGCCCTGCTCAGACCTGCCTGCCGCTCGGCTGTGGGGGCGAGGGGCGGGCTCATCGGAACTGCCTGGGGCCTCCCAGGCTCCCCCTGCCTCCTCCCGCTCAGAAACACACTCCCCTCAGGGGCCCTGGGGTCAAGGGAGACCCCAGAAGGCAGCCCAGCTCAAAGGGCGCAGGGTCACGGCCAAGGGGGACAGGGGAGCCCCCTTATCTGGTGGGCGGTCAGGAAGGGGTGAGGATGAGGGTTAGCGAAGAGGAGAGCACCAGGACAGGACTCCCACAGGCTAGGTCCTGCTGGTCCGACCTGGCCAGCCCAGTCTCAGGGGGACCAGGTAGCCACATTCCTTCCAGCCAGATGTCCTAGGTCAGAAGGTGGGGCCCCTCCATCATAGTCTGGCACCCTGTGCCTGGGACTCCCCACTCATCAGCCCTCTGCCAGCCCCCTCCACAGCTAGCTGCTCCTGAGACAGCACACGGAGGTCCTGCCTCACAGTGTCCTGCCCCACCCAGTCCCAGGACTGCAGCACTGTCCTGCAGACCGGCCAGTGCCTCAGCAGCGGGGTGCTTCAGAAACAGACCGCATCAGCGCCTAACCTCCAGCACTCCCTCGAACAGCCCCCTGCCCACCTTCCCTAGCCCTCACCCACCATGGCCTGGGGCAGCCCACATCCCTCTTAGCATCCTCAGGCCCAGGGCTGCTGCCTGACTGCCCAACCCCCAAGTCCCGGCACCAAGGCCCCTGTCTCTTCCTAGAGGTAGGGGGCAAGATGCGGGGGGGGGGGGGGGTTGCTGGACCAGCACCAGGGGCTGCAGTCAACACGCATGCATTAAGGCCTCCTCAGCCCAGCCCCCAGCCCAGCCCCCCCATCCCCACCCCATCCCCGGGCATCCAGGAAACAGCAGGGCGAGCGCAGGCTGGCCGCCGGCCCAGGGCGGCTCCGCCGGGGCCTGCCCCATACCAGCCCCAGCACGCGCGGCGCACATGCCTCTGCGGCCTGCAGGGGCCCAAGGCGCCTCACAAGGCCTCCCCACCCAGACAGACACGCGCACAGCGACGCAGGCACACGCCGTGGGCTGCCGCTCACGCGGGCCGCAGCCACCCCCGCCCCTGCCGCGACCCCCGCGCGCCCACGTGGCGGGGCGCGGACTGAGCCCCACGGAGCACGCGCCTGGGGTCCGCCCGTCGTTCGGCGCCCCCTGCCGGGCCCGCCCCGTCTGGGTGCGCGCAGACGCACGCAGGGCCCGGGCCGCAGGTGCCAGAGGGTCCGCGGGCAGGGCGGGGGCCCGGACGCCGAGGGAGGGGAGAGCTGAGATCCAGGGTAGAGGCGCACGTACCGGCCAGGCGAACTGGAAGGGGATGACGACGAGGCCCGGTTCCTGGTCGCCGCCAGCCCGGGCCCGCGCCCGGTCCCCCGCGGCGCCCGCCGGCGGCAGGTAGAAGGAGTTGCCTCCCAGCACGGGCGTGGCACCGTGGCCGTAGCTGCAGGGCCCCGTGGGCGTCACCTTGGCCTGGTACTCCTTAAGGCACACGCGAACGTACGTGTCGCACTCGTCGTGGCCGCAGCCCCCCGCGCGCGTCGTCCGGCCGTCGCCGTCACAGCAGGCGCCGTTCAGCAGCTCCCCGTTCGCGTTCCGCAGCGCGCTCAGCCGCAGCTCGAAATAGCCCATGGGCCGCGCCGCCTAAAAATAAGGCAGAGAGCGCGCGAGGGAGGCGCGGGCCGGGGTCGCGAGCGGGCGCCCCGCCCCCACCCGTCCGCCAGCCCCCGCCGAGCCCCGGCCCTGGAGCGCGGCCCCGAGGGTTTCCGAACGCAGCGCTCACAGGCGGTGCCGCCCGGCCCCGAGGGACGGCTCGGTGCGCCCCGTCCGCGCCCCCTCGCTCACCTGCACGCAAAGCGCCAGCAATAGCAGCAGCGGCCGGGGCAGGCGCCCCGGGCCCCGCTCCCGCATCTCCGCCTCGACCCCGCTCCCTGCCGCCGCCGCCGCCGCCCCTGCGCGTCCGGCCCGGCCCGGCCTCCCTGCGCCCGCGCGCCCTCCGAGCGCCGGCAGCGGCGGCGGCGGCGGCGGCAGCGGCGGGCGGGGTCGAGGCGGCGCCGCGCGGGTCTGGGCGGCGGCGAGCGCGCAGGAGCGGCGGGCTCGGGCTCGCTGGAGGCTGCGCTCCGACCCGGCTCGGCTCCCTCCCGGCGGCAGCAGCGGCGGCGAGCAGTGGCGGGTCCCGGCCTCGGCTCTGAGCGCCCGCGCTCCCGGCGCCCGCAGCCAACAAGTTCGGGACGAGACTGACAGCTCGCTCGCCCATTCGTCACCCGCGTACCTGCATATGCATGAGTAGGCGGGGCAAAGCAGTGGGGTGGGGCTGGGGAGGGTGCCTGGGCGCCGGGGCTTTAAAGGCGGCCGAGGGCGCCTCCCGCTAGCGTCCGGCCTTGCGCGCGCTTCTCGGGACGCTGGGGCCATGGGGGCTCCTGTGACGCTTCGGCCGAGCCGGGCGAGGAGGGACCGGTGCCGCAAAGCGGTCTAGGCTCGCCCGAGCCCCGCCGCCGGGTGTCAGGAGCCAGGGGGTGGGGCGCCCCCTGAGGTCACCGCCGTGATCCCCTCCCATCAGTGCGCGGCCGCTGCGCTCCTCGAAGTCCCAGAGGAGAGATGCCGCCTCCAGCACAAATCAGGGCTCGGCCCCCACGCGGGGCGGGCGCGGCCTGGGACCGAAGCCGGGCCTAACCTACTGCGCGCCCCCTTCCCGGGGGAGGGTCCCCTTCCGCGCCGTTCCTACCGCCTCCCCGCCGGCCGCAGGGGGCGCTGCTCCCCGCCGGCGCCCGCGGCCTCCCCGCCGCATGGCTCGTGGGTCCGGCAGCCAGGCAACAAATGCTCCCAGGCGCGGGCTGTGTCCCGCTCCGTGCTGGCGTAGGGTCGCCAGAACACTCTGGAGGAGTGTCCGGGCTTGGGTGGGGGCGGTAAAGGACGGCGCAGCACGCCCAAAAGGACAAGGCGAAATCCACCCGAAGAGTCTCCTCTCACTGTCCCTGTCGCCAGCCCTCTCGTCCACTTCGTTGCCCCACGTCCACAGACTCAATGCCATTAGCTCCTCGTCTACAAACATCCCCTACCCTTCACCCAGCAGGGTCCCTTCCAGGGCTGGGACGGCCTTGGCCATTAGCGACCGCATTTTCTACAGGGGTCTTCTGGCCCCACCCCCACAACAACTGGACCGTGTCCTCTCCCCTGGACCCTCAGCAAATCTGTCCCGGGGCCTTGGGCTGGGCGCTGGGGGTGCAGGCCACTGCCTGGAGCTAGTCCCTCCCACAAATAGGAGCATGGAAGGCTTCGTGGAGGAAGGGAGCTTTGGAGACCAGTTCAGGGCCTGGGGGTGGGAAGAAGGAACTCAGGAAGGAGCACAGGCTCTGCTCTGTGTCTACAGGACGTTCTTGAGGTGCCCCCCTAATGCCCTGGGGTCCTTGGAGTGAACGCTGCCACCCCCAGTTTCACTGCCCCACCCATGCTGAGCAGCCCTCTCTGGACCCAGGCCTCAAGAGCAGCTGGGAGCCCCTGGAGGGGTGGGCCTGGCTGTGCTCACTCCAGGTCCTCATCCTTACCTCTGCAGGCTAGGCAGGGGCAGGGCACAGACCAGGCAGCTCCACACAGAGACCATGCCAAAGGAGGGCCTGTGGGCTGTGTTTGGAGTGGCCCTTTCTTCCTGCAGGGGCCGGGGGCTCACTGCGGAGGCCCTACCCTTTGCTCTGGCCTGGAGCGAGTCCCCATGCACTCTAGGCTCCAGAGGGAAGAGGAGGCCCTCAGTTCCAAGGGTCCTGGGCTCCATCCCTGCCTCTCCCCGCTGCCCCACTATCCATGGAGACCCTGGGCGCCTCTGCCTCTGTCCACCAAGCAGGGACCAAGGCAGACAGTCCCTGTCCACCCTCAGGGGCTCCCTGTCAAGGGCAGACAGAGAACTTGGACAAATCCTGTAGAGTGGCACACTGCAAAGGTGAAGAAGGACAGTAACCCAGGGAGGGGCCTTCTAAGACAGAGGGCAGGCAAGGGTCAGCCAGGTGAGCAGCTGGACTGGCACATGCAAAGGCCCTGAGGCCAAGCGAGCTGGACCCCAGGGAGGGCCTGTGAGGGACACACAAGGGCTGCTGCCGGGAGGTGAGGGTCAGCAGTGGGGCTCGGGGGAGCGCTGGGCTGAGCTGGGCCCCCGACCAGTCTTGCTGCTGAGACCCATGGAAAGTCCCAGAAAGCAGCGGAGCTGGGGTGGGCTCCACATGGAGACTCACACCTTCACAAAGGTCCCTGGCTGCGGGGGAGGGCAGCAGGGGCGAGGCCGGCAGGGAGGTGCAAGCAAGGGGCCAGTGGCTGGGTAGGGCCTGTAGGTGGAGGGGCTGAAGACAGGAATTCCAGGGTAAGTGAGAAAACAGCCCCCTCCCCGTGTGCCCCTCCCTCACCCACCCCAGGAGGGAAGGTCAGCCTAGGCTGCCCCCAACGCAGAAGCTGCCACGTTTCTCTGCTGGGGGCCGTCTGGCTGGGAGGCAGCAGGACAGGTGCTCCCTGCATCTCCAGATTCAGGCTCAAGTCAGGAGATGCAGCCTCCCTGGGGCCTGCCCAGCCCTGGGGTACACGGAGCCCCTGCCTGCCCTGCAAAACCAAGGACACGGTCGTCCGGTCCCTCTGCCTCCCTGCAAATCCTTGGGGAGCGGGGCCGGGGTCCCCATGGCAGGGGCAGCTGGGTGAACATCAGGGCAGAACTGGGGGCAGCAGGCCCAGGACTCCTGTCTGTGGGGCAGGCTCCCTGGCCTGGGTGTCACCCTGCAGGCACAGGGCCCTCCTGTTCACTGTCCCTTCCCCTCCGGCCTCCTAGGAGCCACAGCCCAGAGCCCACTGGTGTTCAGGTCAGGAGGGCAGCCTCTTCAGAGGAGAGGTGGGCCCTGGAGGCTGCTCGGAGACAGGGATCCCCCCTCTGGGCACCCCGTGCAGGGATTTCTGTGGCTGTGGGCCAGAGGCCTGGAGATCCAGTGGGGTCAGGGCTCCTGCCTCCACCACTGCCAGGCCAGGCTGCCCTGCCTCTTCCAGGTGGGTCCCCAGCATTGTCCTGTGGGTTGAGCCACAGCTCCCCTCAGACCCCAGTTCCATGGGCCCCTTGCCTGGGAACTCCTGCACTGGGCTCCCAATCCTGGGGCCCTTGGGCAGGCTCTGTGGTGGGTGCTCAGCTGGTGCTGTGCACAGCAGGGTGGGCTGGGGCCTGGCATGGGGGGTGGGGGGCTTTGGAACCAGGCTGGGGTGCAGGCTGCTGGGGCTTTGGTCAGAGGCGGCTGGGCTTAGGAGTGAGCTGTGCTTCCGTCCCATTCTGCCGTGCTAAATATAGCGGCCAGGGAGGGGAGTTTCCGGTTACAGCCCCCCCCCCCCATGCCGGGAAATCGATGCCAGTTCCATTAGGCTCGGAAGCAGTGCCTGCTGACCTGCCCTGGGGCAGCAGAGTCAGGGGGCTGGACTGCACCCTGTCCTCCACCCCTGCCTTCCAGACCACAGCCCAGCACACAGGCCACGGCACAGGGAGCCTGCAGGACCTGCCAGATGCACCTCCAAGACAGTGTGGCCAGTGAGCACTGGGGGTGGGCAGTGGGAGTGCAGGCTGCATGGGAGGCTGGTGGGGGGGCAGCCCTGGGCTGGGCCGAGTGCCGGCTCTGGGGCAGTCCCAGAGGAGTGGGGCTCGGGGCTCCCCGCCAGGTCAGCCCCTTGCACACAACACATGCCCAAAGGCCCCTCCCCAGAAGCATGGAGCTCACCTGGCTGGGCTCCCAAGGAGGCCCCACCTGGGACACAGCAGGCATTTGCATACAGGTGATGCTGCTTGGGTGGGTCAACTAGGCACAGCCTCCTCACGACGGCCTCAAATGCCAGGCGCAGGGGCTGTGCCCCTCGGGTTGGGCTTGGCCACCAACACTGCCCAGGCCCAGGAAGGGAGGGACCTGGGTACCCCTCCACGTGTGCCCCCAAAACCATCTGCCTGCCTGCCTGGAGAAGGGCAGAGGGAGGACACCTAGGCAGGTGGTCCTTGGCCCTTGTGAGGTGCCTCACCCAACGGGGCCCCACCCAGCAGGTGCCAGAGGCAGCGTGTCCTGGCCTTGTGCCTTCCATAGTCACAGCCCAGAGCTAAGTCCCAGGGACACTGAGGCCCTGGACAGTGAGCCAGGCCCACAGAAAAGCTCCTGGCCACTCCAGCTGCCAGTCCCCACCTTCCTGGATACCTTGCTCCCCTCCAGGGCCCGGGGTCCATAACCCAGGCTGCCTCAACCCGTCCCCCAGGGCAGCACATGAGGGGCTGACCAGAGAGGGTTTGGGGGGCTCTGTGGAAGTGCCAGACCAGGTCACCACCCTCCAAAAGGGTCAGGCCGGGCCCCCACCCCCAGCTGACACCCATAACCATGGTGACCAGCACACACTCCCCACAGTGGGCTCCAGCCCGCCTGGGATGGCCCGAGCCTGCCTGGCTGAGTGGGTGCTGGCCCTCTCGTGACCCCAAGGGCTCGAGGTGTCTGGAGGGTGGCAGGCAGCCCCAGCCTCCCATCGGTCCTGTGCAGGGCGGGGGCTTCAGGGCCACACACACAGGCCGGCAGAAGGACGCCCAATCACGGGCTCCCGTGGCCTGGGGGACACAGGGGCTCCAGGGGTGCCTGCCCGGGCATCTCACTCTACCGGAGCGGGGAGCCCGCTGGCACAGTCCACAGTCCTGTTCCCTTCCTCCCGACACAGGCTGGCTCAGCCGCTACCCGCCAGGCCCTAGTTCACTCCGTGCCCTGGCCCACTGAGCTACCCTCCCTGAGAGCTTGGCCCATCCACTGCGGTCCTGCCCTGCAGCACAGCCACAGCTGAGGTTTGTGCTGCACGGATCTGAGGGGCCCTCTGGAGAGCACGCCACCCCCCACCCACCCTGGTCACAGCTCAGAGCCAGTGGACACGGGCTGGACCTGTACAAGCCTTTATTGAGTCTGCAAGGGTGGGTGGCCGGGACCGGCCTCTGTCCAGCTCTCGAATGTCACTGGGGGTCCAGGCCAGGGGCCACAGAGCTGAAGAACCAAGAGATACCAAAGATGACGCCGAGGGTCTTGGGGACATCCGGGTTGTCCGAGAAGGCCTGGGCGCTGGCCAGGGGCAGGTGCACAACCTCAATCAGCTCGCCCTCCTCAGCCAGGCCCCCACCAGGGCCGCCCCGCTGAGCATCGGTCACCTCTGCATAGAACATGGTCTGGTTGGAGCCAGTCAGTCCCACGCCAGACCTGTGGGTTGAGACAGTGTTGGCTGTGCCGCCACGCAGGGCCCACTGGCCCTCTCTGCTCTGCACCTTCCAGCCCTCTGGTGGGCAGGATTTTGGAGGCCCCCACCTACGCACATGCCAGCCTTGAAGACACAGCAAGCTTAGCGCTGTGAGGCCACACAGCAGGGACTGCACAGCCTCGAGGAGCTGACCACGGTCCCGGCTGACAGCCGGCCAGGGCAGAGCCTCAGCCACAGCCCCGGGAGCTGAGAAGGGCACCTGAGCCCCAGGGTGGACAGTAGACTCAGCAGCTGAGACCCTGAAGGGCGGACCCAGACGGCCAGCCTGGGCCACCTGGAGGCGGAGGCAGCTGATCAGCCTCTGGGGCCATCAGGAGCACAGCCCCTCCTGCGCATGGTCACTCAGGGCCCTCCACTATCACCTGCAGGGCACCAGGCTGGGGGCGGTAGGTGCTGAGGCAGCCCAGGCAAGGGGCTGGGGCTCATGGTGGTGGTGGGGTGGGATGGCGGCGAGGTCCCCCAGCCCAAGCCCATGGGTCCCTGGCTGCAGAGAAGCGTGAGTTCCCTTCTCAGTGGGTGGTGGCCACGGAAGGGGACAAGCACCCAGGCAGAGGGCAGGGGCCCAGATTGGCTAGTGGAGGGCAAGAATGGGCAGTGTGGTCACCAGGCCGGTTTGGCTTCCAGAACAGGAGAGGAAGGCCCATGGGTGGTGTGCAGGGGAGAGGAGAACTGGGGGGTGTCTGGGTGATGTCCAGGGAAGGAGTCGCTGCGGCTGCCCTTGGAGATGTGCCCGAAGCACAGGGCAGGGAGCGCATTGGAGGGGCTGTCACTTCCATGCCCTGGGAGGCCCCTGCACACTGACCTCGCCCAGCTGCTTCCTCTGCCCTCCACACCCTCATCTTCCTCAGACCCTTCCTGGTGGCCCATTTCCGCCGGCGGCACAGCCTGCCCTTTGATGGAAGCCTGTCTAAGGGGCTTCCAGTCCCAGTTTCCTCCGGCCCATGGAGGCGGGCGCGGCCTTCAGACACGCCCAGCCGGCCCCGCACCACCTCTGCCTCTTCACTCAGCCACTCCAGCCTTGGGCAGGTCTCAGCTGAGTACTCAGGCCTGGTCCCCTGAGCCTGGCAGTGGGGGGCCGGCTCACTCCGGGCAACGGAGAGGAAGCCAAGGGCCCCACCCTGGGGCAGTATGACCCTGCTGTGTGTCCAGCCCTCATGAGCCCCACAGGGACAGCTGCCCCGACCGACACCCCAACCCTGCCTCCCCACAACTGCCCGACTCCGAAACGCACACCTGAGCAGGCGCTCACTGTCCACAACCCTCCTTGGCTCCCCAGCACCCCTGGTCCAGGCCACAGCCCAGAGGCCCTGCATGGGGAGCCACTGCAGCTGGGCTGCTGGTCCACCCGCCCAGAGCCAGGACCCCACCAGGCTCACCTCCTGGGGGGGCAACCCCTCCCAGAACCTCCCACCTGCCTTCTCCTTGCCCACCTCCCCACCCCCAGCCTAACCTCTACCCCATGGCAGACTCCCTGGAGTCTCCCCATCCCCAGCAGACTAAGGTGCCACTTACTGGCCACCTGGAGGACACCTGCAGAATGCAGAGGCCACTCACACCAAGACATACAACCCTTTGAATGTTTAACATGGAAGACCCTGTGCCTCACCCCCTTCCTGGGACTGGAAATCAAGTCTGACCCCCACAACTGTAGGCTGGGGGATACCCCAACAAGGTCTTGGGGGCTGCCAAAGCAGGGAGGCCCCAGCCCAACACTGCATGGCTGGGCTGAGAGGAGGCAGAGCCCCCAGGCCCTCCTCCTAGGGGTACAGGCCCTGGCCCCTGGGGAAGGCCCCACCAGGATGCTGAGAGGCCTCCTCTGGCCCTGGGGTCAGGACCCATCACAGTGGCCCCAGAGTGGGGGGTGGGCTTCATGCCAACATCCTGTCCTGGAAAGAGGGACCCAGCGATGGGCCTCCTGGGGAGTGTGCAGTAGGGGCCACCTGGGCTTTGGTGGGGCCAGCCATGAAGTCCAGGGTCCACGCCACACCTCCCTGCTCCCCAGGAGTGCTGGGGCCCATCAGGGTCGGACAAAGCCTTTCCCTCCTTCCTAAGCCGCTATCAGGGCAGATCTGTGACTCACCGCCCCCCCCCCCCCACCAGCTCGGGGCTTAATCCTGCAGGAAGTGGAGGCATCTGTCAGTGGCAGCTGCCACCAGGGTGGGGGCCGCAGGGCGGGTCAGGTCCCTGAACCAGCTCCCAGAGCCCTGGCTCAGGCCTGGATCTCCATCTGGGCATGTTCCATCCAACTGTCCCCAAGCTTCTGATAAAAACGGGGCACGGTCCTGCATGCACACCCCTGGGGAGGGGCACGCACTGCCTGGGGCAGCTGGTCCCACCCCCTGGGCAGCGCTGGTGGCAGGTGTCCCTCCAAGGCCTGCAGGCCCAGCCCCACTCACTTGTAGGTGGCCACTCGGCGCAAGTCGGCTGGGGCCAGGCGGTAGCCACACTCCTCCCAGGCCTCCTTGCAGGCTGTCTCCTCCAGTGACAGCCCGGGCTGGTCCACAAGGCCGGCACACAGCTCGTAGGTCACCCCCGCTGAGCCGGGCAGAGCCGCCGGCAGCACCTGGGGCCTGTCCCCGTCCACGGCCACCAGGGACCCCGGGAAGTGGCGTTCTGCCTCGCCCGCATACACAGCTGGGTGGGAGAAGGGCAGACCACGGTCACAGCCACGTGGTGGCCACCTCCCTGTGCGCCAAACCCCTTCACCAGGCCTCAGTTTCCCCTGGAGCTCCCCCTACATCTGCATTCTGACTGTAGGACCACAAGGGCCTGGAAACAACCCTGCCGAGTGCCCCTCCGAGGTGGCCTCACCTGGCCGGAACTGCTTCACCAGCACTAGGCTCCTCCTCGAAGAGTTGAAGAGGAGGATGGTCACACTGCAGGGTGGGGTGGGCGGAGCTCAGCACAGGAGCAGCACCCGCCTCGCCTCCCCCGGGCCCTGTTCCCCGCCGCCCAGTGCACCTCCTCTGGCAAGCAGCCTGGGAAGGCTGGGCCCCTTGCTCAGATGGGGAGAGTGAGGCCCAGGCAGGGCCAGAGCTTGCCAGGGTCACAGTCAGGCTAGGTCCCAGCTGGCAGGACGGGGCAGCGGGGTGGGGTAGACATGTTGGGAGGTTGGGGGCTGGGTGACTGACGTGACATGTGGTCCCTGTTGGCCAGCTGCCTGCTGGCCACACTCCTGGAGCCATGTCACTTTCTGGCCCGTACCCCAGTGCTCGGGGGCCAGGGCACCCAGATGGCCTTTCTCAGGTCCAACCTAGGACCCAGCTCAGTCCCCGGCCTTGGGGGGACCCTCAGTGAAGGGACAGGGAGAATGGGGATGTTCGTGGGGGACACACAAAGGCAGAGGCAGGGTGGGGCTCCATGGCCCTGGTTCCCAGGGTCCCCATGGGCGTCGGAGGGGCCCAGACTGGACGCTCACCTGTCGTGTGTCTTCATGAAGTCCCACGACTTCTGGGCACCATTCTGAAAGAGGCAGGCAGCGGTCAGGGTGGGCAGAGGGCTGCCAGCTCGGGTGGAGGTGCTCCGGGCAGCTGGGGAGGCCCACAGGCCCACGTGCCAGCTCCGCACAGGGAGGCCCACTCACAGCCAGGGCCCATGGGAGCTGTGGGCTCATGCAGGCAGGGGAGGGGAGTGGCCGGACTGGGCAGGGAGGCCAAGGACAGCCTGATGTTCTGCAGAGCGAGACAGAGAAACAGGGCAAAGGAAGGAAAGGCATCCCAGGCACAGCGTGAGCATGTCCAGCACAGGTGAAGCCCAAGGAACTGCAAAGAGACGCATGCTGTCACCAAATGTGGGCAGGGGCAGAGCAGAGATGGGGTATCCACTGCTGAAGACCCTCAGGCCACTGGACAAAGGGGGTGGGAGGGCAGGAGGAGCAGCCGGCAGCCTGAGAGAGCACCAGCCCCAGGAGCGCCTGGGGTGGGGTGGCGCCACAGCAGGACATGGGGATTCCTTGATGGTGACTGGATGGTGGGACAGCCCCTCCTACGCTGTCTCTCAAGCATCCTGTGGTCCTGCAGCTCCGTCCCTTCTCCCGCCACCCTGCTCCCAGGCCCTGGGCACCCTGCCCCGAAAGGCTCTGGGCAGCACTCAGTGTGTGCAGGAGGCAGCAGGGGGCAGGGCCTGGCTGAGCCCGCTGGAGGCAGGCAGAGCAGACGCTACTGAGTCCAGCAGGTGGTGGACAGGAGGTGCCCAGAATCCTGCCAGGGTGACATGGGCCATTCCACCCGGCCCCACCTCCTTCCCTAGAGGTGTCTGTGGGCAGGGCTGGACCCCAGGGCCTTGGGGCTCTCCCTGTGGCCACCCATAGCCAGCCCCTCAGTCGCTGGTCAGCCAGAGGCCCTAGTGAACTGTGGGCCCACCCTGGGGGTCTGTCCAAGCCAGGAAATGCCAGGGACCTGAGCAGTGGACACACAGAGAGTGCAGACAGGGCTAAAGAAGAGAAAGGAGCCTTTGTGGGAACTCCCAGAGGAGGTGACACTACACTAAGCCCCGCAGAAGGGAGCCGAGGGCGCTCCAGGCAGGGGAACCTCATAGGCAGAGGCCCACATCCTGGCCTCAGCTGGGCTGGGAAGACTGGCCTGAGCCTGGCCCGGAGGCAGCAGTGTCCTGGAAGGGTGCTGGTTCCCACAGGGCAGGGAGGGCCGACGTCCTGTGGTACGCAGGCTCGGCTGCCGGATGCCATTCTCAGGCACTGCCCCCAGAAGCAAGCCTGGGCCTGCTTGCAATTCGGCCACCCAGGGGCCAGCCACCTACCCAGGACGGCCTCCAAATGCCCACTGCCTCCCTCAGGGTGTGTGTCACCTGTGCAGGTCTCAGGAACCCCTCAGCTCAGGATCAAAATGTCAGACCCTCAGGTCCAGCCAAGGCGGGGTGCAGGGGACGGTCTCAGAGGCCCAGTCAGCCCCTCCCACAGGGCCCTGGCTGGCTGGTGGGCCCCAGGCCCGGCTCATTTTCCGGGAGGCCTGGGAGGGAGGGACAGGACCGGAGTGAACACAGTCCCCTACCCCTCAGAGCTCCAAGGGTACCCTTACACTGGTCCATCTGCCTCTCCACCAGATCTTCCCTGGCCAAGGCAGCTAATGACCAAAGGCTACAGATGCTCTGGGTGGCATGCACTGCCCGGCCCAGTCCTGGCCCCCTACTTTGCGCCCGCCACAGCCTGCTGCCTCAGTGCTCGGCTCTGGTCACCAGCACCCGTCAGTGGGAACATTCCAGCAGGCACCCTTCAAAGGGGATGGGAGAGAGGGTGTAGTCACGGCCCGGCAGGTGTGGACCTGAGCCACCCCATGCCCACCTGCTGCCATCTGGAGCCCCAGCCCCTTGGGGGGCCTGAAGCCAGGCATCCTGTCCTTCCAGGCCAGTGCTGCCAACACAGGTCTTTCCTGGAGCCCACAGGGCCCCAGCAACAGAGAAAGTGGGGGTGCAGAGGCCTCTCAGACTGGACCTCAGGGGGCTTCACAGGGTCCGAGAGAAACGGGCATGGAGAGGACGGGAGGGTAGGACCCTGCGGGTCCAGAGGCACCAAACACCGACTGCCTGTGCTGCCTGAGGGGCAGGAGGCAGGGTGCTGGGGCAGGGGGAGCAGGCAAGTGAAGGGTAGGCACCCGAACCGAACCGGACAGAGCAGGTGTGGAGAGATGTGCAGGAGGTCAACGGCTGGACAACGGGAGAGAGAGGTAACAGCCACTCATTCAACCCACAAACATCTCTTGTGAACCTCCTCGGTACCCAGTTCGGAGAGAGGCAGCGCAGCCCTGCGCCCCCGGACCGACAGGTGGAGACCCCCCGCAGAGGTTCTCCCGCGCTCTCCGCTCCTGCCTCCTCCCTGCCGCGCTCATGTCCCTAGAACGGAGACCACCGCCTACAGGAAGCCTTCCCTGATCCCGGAAGAGCCCAGTGAGTCCCACCACAAAAAGGGCCGGTGCCCAGCTATGCTTCCTTGGAGGGACGAGGGGTCACGAGGGGTCCCGAGGTGTCGCTGCGGAGCCCGGCCCTTATCCGGCACTCACGCAGTCCCGAAACCCCGACCCTCCCAAGGAGCCCGGGGGCGGGGCTCCACGTTGTGGGCGGGGCTCCGGGCCGCAGGCGCTAAGGCGGAAGCCGCGGAAGGACGGGCTCACCTGGCGGTAGTGCAGCGTGAAAGGTTGCAGGTAGGGCGAGGCGGTGCAGCGGCCCACGGCCGCCCCCTCGATGCGCTCCATATCGGCGCGCGGCGTAGCCCGGGCCGCGGCTGACGCAGCGGAGCTCTCGCGGGCAGGAGCGGGCGGGCACGTGACGCCATTTTAGGCATGCGCAGTGCTCGCGGGGTGGGGAGGGCGGGCGCGCGCAGGTAGAGCTCGCCGGCGTCTTCGCGCGCGCACGGTGGGAGGAGGTGACAAGTAACCCGTCGCGCGGCGGCTCGCGGAGTGTGGGGCCTGGAG
Organism: Micronycteris hirsuta; assembly: GCA_004026765.1. Taxonomy (NCBI): domain Eukaryota; kingdom Metazoa; phylum Chordata; class Mammalia; order Chiroptera; family Phyllostomidae; genus Micronycteris; species Micronycteris hirsuta. The sequence goes on along the minus strand of PVJI01002008.1, from coordinate 41,030 downwards.
GGGCGGGAGGGGGCCGGTCCGCGGACCGATCGCCGGTGCTCGGGGACTGGCGACCTACTGGTTGAGAGAGAGGGCTTCGTGGTGCGGTTCTGCCGGGGACGAACCGAGCGGTTGCCTCCCCCACGGGGGTCCACCGTAGCCCCGAGGCGGGGTCTCCCAGGGGCGGAGGCTCACCCAGGGAAGGAGACAGGGCCCTGAAGAGAAAAGGCGGTGGTCACGGCTGCCCAGCCGAGCCCGCGACAGTGGGAAGGGAGGTCACCGGGGCTTTGCACACAGGGATAGATAGGTGCGCGGACTGGCTGAAGCACAGAATGTGGACACCCCTTGGGGGCCTCGCGGCCGTGCAGAGAGAAGGCTCTGGAAGGAGGGCAAGGCCAGAGGAGCAGGAGTCGGGCAGAGAGAGACAGGTCCTCCCCTTTGGGTCCCTGGGGTGGGGGCGCTGGCCTGGGCTGACTGTCCGCGTGCCCCGCATCAGAGGAGCTGCTGGCTCGCTGCTTCTGGGGCTGTGCCTCCTCCCTCAGGAGCCAGCGCAGTTCCCTCCCCCACAAGACCCCTCTGCGTGGACCTGGCCCTGGCCGTGGGTGTGGATCCCACGGATCTGCACCAAATGTGGTCACTGCCTCCCCAGGGGCAAGTACAGGTGGTGGGGCCGGGAACAAGCCTGTCACCTGCTCTCTGAACTGTGGCCCCAGGAGGGACAGCCCACCTGGGGCTGGCCATGTGGCTTTGAAGTTTACTCCTGTGTTACCCGTTGCCCTTTGAAAAAGCATCCCAGAATTCCGTGGCCTGGAGCACCACTTACTCCCTTCTCCCATCCACGGTGTTGGCCCTGGCAGGGCTGCGGGGGAGGCCTGTCCTGGGCCACTTCTTTGCGCAGGTCTGGTGCCTCAGTTCTGTGGCTGGGGCAGTGGGTGTTACTGCATGGCCTCTCCAGTGGGGCTGGCTTGGGCTTCCCACGGCATGGCGGTCTCAGCAGCCATTCTTCCATGGTGGCCAACTCCCCCAGCACACGGCCACGTAGCCAGGCTTCCCCTGACCCAGCCTCGAAGTCAAGCACTATCATTCCCACTGCATAGTGGGTGTCACAGAGAAAGTCCCGGGCCACCCCAGATCCCAAGGGAGGGGACTTCACAAGCGTGGGGGTACTGGGAGGCCTGGTTCCTAGAGGTTATCATCAGAGACTAGCTGGCAGTTGTCCCACTCCAGAGGGGATTGTGCTCCCCAACCTTGCCCTGGCGCCCTGGAGGCCAGAGAGGCCACCTACCAGACAGTCAGTCCCAAAGCCGCCCCCCCTCCCCCGCCCCCCAACAGCAAGGCCGGCTGGGCCTCTCTGCGCATGCAGGGCCCCAGGGCGCTCCCGCCTGCAGCTGTGTGCAGGTGACAGCTGACCACAGAGTGTGCGTAGCGGTGGTAAGAACCTCAGGAGGCGTCTGTCTGCACAGAGCACAGCTTTCCTGGATTTTGGGGAAGTGACATTTTGTGATGATGCAAGCTGAGGGGCTGGCAGTGTGGGTGTGTGCCTGCGGCACACCAGCAGGGTGCCGTTCCTGTGGGAAATGGGCCGGTGGGCCCTCCGCAGCTCGGCTCCCAGTGTCGCCCCAGGAGTGGGAGGCGGCTCCAGACAGACACTTGTGCCAGCGGCCCTGTCCACAGCGGCTTGGACCCCCACAGCTCTCAACATGTGACGGTAAACAAGCTGGTCTGGCCATGAGGGGGGATGTCTGTCAGCGTGCAAGGTGACAGCACTGACGCCTGTCCTCGTGTGGGCGGGCCTGGACAAGGGCTGTGGGGAAGCAGCAGACCCCAGGGGTCACAAGTGCTAGGATCCATTCGTGTGAAACGTCCCAGACCCATAAATTCATACACATGGGAAGCGGAGTAACCATTGCTGGCATCTGGGCAGGGGTGTGGGGGGAGGAGGGGCTGCTGATAAGGACAGGGTTTCCTTTCGGGGTGAGAGAATGTTCTGGAACACACCATCATGCGTGCACTAAATGCCACTGTACACAGTGAACATAACAATGGCTAATGTTATGTGAATTTCAGTTAAATTTTATTTATTTATTTATTTTAGGATTGTATTTATTTATTTTTAGAGAGAGGAGAAGGGAGGGAGAAAGAGCAATGTGTGGTTGCCTCTCACACGCCCCCCCACCGGGGACCTGACCCACAACCCAGGCATGTGGCCTGGACCAGGAATCGAACCGGCAACCTTTTTGTTCGCAGGCCTGCGCTCAGTCCACTGAGCCACACTGGCCAGGGCTTCAGTTCCATTTTGAAAGAAAAACCATGTGTCAGTGAGACTGCTCAGGAGCATCCGGGGTTCACTGTGGCCACCCAGCTGCGCCCACATGCCTAGGGCCAGTCCAGGCCACCGAAGCCGCCCTGCAGCCTGGGGGTGAGATGGCGGGGGGGCGGGGTGTTCTGGACTGGGGCATGAGTCTGGCCATTTCCCTGCAGCGTCTTGTGTGTCCTGGCAGCTCGGAACCAGGGCCAGGGTCAGAGGAGACCACGGGGCCTCTGAAAAGCCACCGCTGGATCTGGTGCTGAGGGGGCTTTGGAGACCCTGTTGGGCCCCTGCATCACCACCAGCTCAGGGTCCTTAATCACTGCTTTGCCGAAGGTTCTGGGGGTTAGGGTGTGGACGATGGCTGGGCCCATGTCAGAACCATCTGGTCAGGGCCAGTAGGAGCTGAGGGGGGATTAGGGCCCTAGGGGCACTAGAAGGACACCCACTTGGGGGGGCAGGAGCCAGCAGGGCACCCAGGATGCTCCTGCTGGCTGCCACCTCCCTGTCCTGTGTCAGGGGTGCGGATGAGATGGGAGGGAGAGTGGCCTCACAGGGGTCTGCATGGGGGAGGGGCTGGTAGCCCAGGTAGCCAGGTGAACAGGTCTTCCTGGGGGCCACAGTCTGGAGGCTGCCCTCAGGCAGTGCTCAGTGGCCTGGGCAGATGGACGAGTGGACACTGGCTTCCCCAGGGCTCAGTCCTCCCTGAGATGGGGTGACAGGTGGTGCAGAGAGGTGAGGATGACGGTCAGGGAGTTTCTGACATGAGAGCCCTGAAGATGGAGAACACCATCAAACCAGCCCCATTGTCGCGCTTCAGCCTCGGGGCCCTTTGCTATGTCCGGCCTGGCCACACAGTGTGTCCACTGACCCTGCCTCCTGCTCCAGGCTCAGGTCCCCTGAGGACCCCAGACCTGCAGGGGGCCGGGGATCAGCCTTCAGGCTTCCTCTTCTGTCTCAGTGCCCTGTGCTGATTCCTGCCCCAACTCACATGGTCGTGGAGGCTGGAGGCCCCATGTCTGTGCTCGGTGAGCTGGGGGCCCGCATCCTGCTGGACTGTCAGGCCCCGAGAGGACTCCCTCCCTCCGCCTTTATTCTGTCCGGGCCCCACGGAAGGAGGAAGCCGCTGCTCTGCTCAGCTCCGAACCCACATGCTGACCTCATCCACGTGCCCTCAGGCACTCCCAGAACAGTGTCCGGCCACGTACCAGGGCGCCTCAGCCCAGCCCAGCCGGTGCCGAATGGGCCGCCACAGGAGGGGAGGAGCTGGGAAGGCAGCGGTTTGGAACAGTCGCTGTGGAAGGAGACGTGGGGAGAGTGCACTTCTGAACCTGCTGCAGAGCACTCAGTCGCACAGTCCCGGTGCGTCTGAGGTCCAAGGTGCACACGCGAGAGAGGGACAAGGGTGAGTGTGCACACATGAGTGTGCACACCTGTGTGCCGAGAAGCTGACCCTGCAGGGCTGAGAGGCTGAGGTGGGGACGCCTCCCCCACACCCACTCTGCCCCCGCCTCACCTCCTCCTCACAGGCCCAGCCCGGGTGGGTGGTCACCTCCAGGGTGCGTGTTCAGGGCGGGCTGTGCGTCCCCCTGCCAGGCCCAGACCCCAGATGTGAACAGTCATTGGTTTTCACAAGTGGGGGCTTCTGGGCCAGGGTTTCTCTCAGTTTGCTGAAAAATACCCCTCCCATTTCCTGATGCCGCCCTGTCCACAACCGTCTTCCTAGGAGCCCCTGGGCGGCTGCCCTGCGCTGTTTGGCTGCTGCAGTGATGCCGCCCACCTCCTGTCAGGCCCTGTGGCCCCGGTGAAGGAGCCCCATTGCCTCTCAGGTGCTCAGATGTGAGGGGTGTCCTCCGTGCAGAAGGCACGAGATGTGTTCCTGCAAGGTGCGGTCTGAGGAAAAACAGTGAGGCAGACACGCGGAATCACGGCCCTGGTGCCCTGGACACTGCAGGGGGTGGGGACTGCCCCCACTAAGTCACTTCCCCCAGACGCTGAGAATAGCTCCCGGATCACCCCACGTACACCCCTGAGCTCCATTCGCTTTTGTTTTGACAAATTGCTCCACTGAAGGCCCCGGGAGAAAAGGGGCTGAGAGAGCCCAGATCCAGTCCAGCCTCTGCCTCTAAGGGTCTCCAGGAGCCACTCTGGGGCCATCAGTGGGCCGGGACACAGACACTCTAGGGATGACATCCAAGCACCCCCACCCCCGGACATCTTGCAGGGCTCTGCGTTCCTGTTTGTAACGCCCAGGGCCCTCTCTTAGTCTTCCAGCACAGGTCTGGGGCAGGCCAAAGCAGATGCTCCTGGGGGAAGCCACGTCCTCAGCTGCCCCAGAGGTGCCACCTCTGGTGTCACACTGTCTACCCTGGGTGGCTGACACACACAGGCACAGCCACCCTGCACACACCTCCCTTCCCCTGGCTCCTGCGCTGGACGCTGGAAGTCCCAACACCAGGCCTCTCTCTGCCTTGGTTCGCCTCTTATTTCAGTGGAGCTCAACCCGCAGGAGGTTCTGGAGACAGCATGGAAGATACATTGTAACACCTGCCTGTCTAAGCGCTCTTTGCTCTGGCCTTCTCTGTGAGTGCTGGCTGGCCTGGGCATGGACTTCTTGGCTGGAAATCACTTTCCTGCAGCGCTTTGTAGGCATTGCTTCGATGTCTGCTTACCTCCGGTGTGGCTGCTTCACACCTCAAGCCAGTATGAGGCCTCTTATGGATCTAATACATGTTGATTTGGAGAATGTGTCATTTGGACTAGAAAAGAATGTGCATCTCTGTGTATTGCACCATCTGAACGGCCACGTCTGCTTGGGAAGGTTCGAGCTGGTGCTGAGAGGTGTTGGGGCGTTTCCCTGCAGTGATTGGGCCCGCTGTCTGCTGCTGCTTGGTGTCTTCTGAGGCTATGTTTTTAGTTGCGTAAATGTTATATTTTTTTATCTGCCATTCACGTCAGAAGTATTGGTGACCCTCTTTTCCTTTGTGATGCTATTTTTTTTTAAGATTTTATTTATTTTTAGACAGAGGAAGGGAGGGAGAAAGAGAGGGAAAGAAACATCAATATGTGGTTGCTTCTCATACACCCCTTACTGGGGACCTGGCCCGCAACCCAGGCATGTGCCCTGACTGGGAATCAAACCTGCCACCCTGTGGTTCACAGGCCGGCACTCAGTCCACTGAGCCACACCAGCCAGGGCTAATACTATTATTTTAAAATCTACTTTCTCGTTTATTAAAGTGACTACCCCAGCTCTCATTTGGTTAAAAGTTCTCCATCCTTTTATTTTCAACTATGCATGTCCTGTTGTTTTAAGTGTGCATTTCAACAACAGGGTACCAGTTTGGGCTGCCGCCCTCCACTGCCAACAGGGCCCAGCCCACCCCTGTCCCCCAGGCATGGCAGGGTCCCCCCAGGGCAGATGGGCCCATGCAGTCCAGAGGCCAGCTGAGCCAGGGCAGCAGGGAAGCACCAGGCCTGCTGGCAGGAGTGCCCTTACCAGGTCTGGGAGGGGTGCAGAGTGGGCTGGGGTGGCCCTCCTAGGGAGGGGAGGGGAGGGGAGGGAGGAGTGGGTTCTGGGCCCTCAGGTCCAGCGGCAGTCAGAGCTATGAGTGGCACACGGGGCCTCTGTTGTGACCTCCCCCACCCCCTGGGTCCCAGCACAGGGTGAACCCAGGCTCCGGAGACTCGCCCAGCCTTGTGGGCGTGGCTGCCCCAGCCCTGCAGCGGCTGGTGGCGACCAAGGCCCCACATTCCCAACCTCTAGGCGCCCCTGGGTCTCGAAGGGAAACAGCTCAGCCGAGAGCCCCAGGGGCGCACAAGCCCCATCGCAGACCCAGCCGCCCGGAAAGCAGGAGCCGGGGAACAATGACCTTCGTGTGACAGACTTTCCCCTCAGTGGGAGAAAATAGAGTCTAATAGAATGGCGGCTTCCTGCGTTTGTGCGGTGCCTGGGGAGCGGTTCACATGGAGACCTCCCACAAAGAGGAGCCTCCAGCCAAGTCTACCCGGGCTGGGGCGCCTGCCCTCTGCCCCAACCACAGCCCCAGCCCCAGCGGTGTGAACACCTGCAGAGGGCCTGAGCTGGTGGCAACTCAGGCAGCAACAGCCACAGGACTGAAGAGGGGCTGCGGGTTTGAGTTCAGGGCAGGGGGCCAGAAAGGGGTGGAGGACTGGCCCGAGGAGAGCTTCTCCAGGGCAGTGGGTCTAGGATAAGAGTGGTCTGGGGTCTCTGCCCCCAAGAGGTCAGGGAAGGCATGCCATGGCTTGAACACCCAGGGGCTGTGCTGAGGGAGGCCATGGGCACCCGGCAGAAGGGAGCAGGTTCGAGGGGAGGCAGGTGCACTGCCTGGGCCTCCTTCCACTTGAGGGGCAGCGACCTGGGGGCTTCCCTAGTTATGGGGGCTGAGCAGTGCCGCCTACAAGGGCCACCATGCAGGGAGTCGAGTCAGGAGGTGCTGGTGCCCACCAGCAGGTCCTGGGCGGCATGCGGTCATGGATGGCTCAGGTGGTCAGACCCATAGCCCTGGGGACGTCTGACCTGCTCAGAGGCTGGGGACTTGCCCTGGTGGTAGCAGGAGGATCCTAAGGGCACTCCTGGGGGCTTTTCCTTCTGGGAAGAGGTGTGAGGGCAGTGTGGGGCAGCTGCAGGGCCTGTGCTGACACTGAGCCCTCCCTCGGGGAGACTGGATGAGGGTACTGACCTTCTCCCTCTGTCTCTGCCTGCTGGCCCTTCACCTCTCCCCAGCCTGCTTCTGAGAATCCCTCAGCCCTGCAGGGCACACAGCCTGTCAGCCAGCCTCCCTGTAGGGAGTGCACCCCAGGGTGGGGACTCCCATGACCTAGGAGTGGCTGGCCACCCCCCCCCAGCTGACTGCCCCTCCCTCCAGCCACTCCAACTTGGTCTCTCTTGGATGAGGCCCATGCTGACCACCCTCTTGCCTATTCCTGAGACCTCTGCCACCCCCACACCAAACCCCACCACTGCCAGACCACCCCTCCCTGGCAGCTCTGGGTCTCACCCCCTGCCCATGCCCTTTAGGGCACAGCACGGACAGTATGGCACCAACCTACCTGCCTGGGCACACACCTGACCCCTCTCTTGGGGCATCCCTGACACCCGTGGGAGGCTGGTCCATGTGGCCACATGGCCAGGCTCTTAGACAACCTGCTGCCAGAGCCGCCTGATGGCTGCTGCACTGCCCCCTGGACCCACGTGGCATCGGGGCCGCAGCCTCAGTGCCCCAGCTGCTCCCGGCCCAGGATGGAGCTATGGAGCTCGGAGGCCCCCCTCCCGCCAGCCCCCAGCCTGCCCCCGTTTTCCCAGGGCAGGTATCCTGTGAGGGGTCTGGGGCTCCCCCTTGATTCTTCACGTGTGTTTTCCCCCAAATCTCTACTACATCTAGTCCCCACTTGGTCTCTCAGATGGACTCAAGTTCAAGCCCCCAACACCTCTCCTGGACCTTCTGACCTCCAGATCCTCAGGCCAAGGCAGCAGGATGCCTGGCTCTCCTGCCCCCCGGGGGTGCTCAGGCCCTTTGTAAACACTGGCTGACCTTCCTAAAGAGCCTCCTACATTCTGGGGCTGTGCTGGGTGCCCTCCACCTTGTCTCACCGGCAACCCTGCCCCCTGTGCTATGGATGAGGAGCTTGGGGAGGGGACAATTGCCAGCAGCCTGGCCTGCGGAGTCTGGGTACAACTCTCCTCTCACTCCTCTGGCCCTGGGCAGCAGCTGCCTGCAGCACTTAGTTTCTGGGGTGCTGGCTCTCCCCTTGGTGCTCTACCAGCTTTCCCAAGCCCTTTGTTACCAACTCCCCATTGAAATCCCGCCGCCTGGTCCCCCCATGGTGGTTGGAGGTGGGTTGAGTCAGAGGAAGGCTTTGCCGGCCGGGAACTGCTGGGGTTTCTCAGGCACTAGAGAGAGGGGCGGGCGGGGGTCTGGCCAACATCCCAGCCAGGCTGGGGTGCAGAGAGCTGTCTTGCCTCAGTCAGCCTGGTGAGGCTTAGTGAGCCTCCATGAAGGCTGGCTTCTGTCCCCCACTCACTCCCAACTGTGGGTTAGCGCCTGCCTGAGGCCCCATCAATCGGAGTGCTGTATGGAGCTGCCCCTGGGGCTCAGGGGGCGAGGGACAGGGAAGCTTGCTGAGGGCCCAAGGAGACAGCCTGTCTGGGGAGGGCAGAACTGCAAGGCAGGGCCCAGCCCAGGGAAGGTGGGACAGGAGACCTGGCCCAGGTTGGGGAACACCTGGGCCCTGGGCCCTCACCCCCTCCCATGCTGCAGCCCAGCATCCCAGCGTGGAGTCCAGAGCAGGCTCCTCCTCGTGTGGTAGGGAAACCGGGGGAGCTGGGTTTCCATCCCCTGGAGCTTGAGTACTGCGTGGGGATGCTGTTGTCACCCTCTTGGAGCCTGTCAGCCCCTGCCAGGGATCAGGGTAGAAGGCAGGCTGGGAGGCGAACCCCCTACAGGGTTTCCGCCAGGGACTCCACAGGAGGGGACATGCCCGTCTGCCCACTCTGCAGCCGGCACACTGACCCCTGACCAGAGGAGAGGGCTGGGCTGACCCAGCTTCGCTCCCTGCTCGGCTCCAAGCCCACGGTGCCCCGTTCTGGGGAGGTGGCCATCGCCTCTGACCCCAGGCCGGGACGGCCTCGGCTCGGAGCGTTTCCGTCCGCCTGTCCCAGCCCGGCCCCGCAGGAAGTGGCCGCCTCCTGAACAAAGAGGCCGGCGGACAATGGCCATTGAATTGGGCCGGGGCGCTCGCGCACGGATAGGCCGCCAGCTGCCCGCGCTGATAAGACCCAGCTCCGGGACGCCCGGCCTCCGCGGGCTCCCCAGACCCGGGACCTGCGGCCCGATCGGGAGGCTGGCGCTGCCCGGTCCCGCAGGCTGGTGGCTAATAGGGACCAACGGGCAGCTCCCTGGGAGAGGTCCCGCCTTCGTCCGCCTCGCCCGGCAACCCGGCCCCGCGTGGCCCCGCCCCCAGGTGGGCCGGGCGCGCCCGCTGCGCGGGTGCAGGTCCCCGGCCGCCCGCCCGTCTGGCCCTAGCGCCGCTGAGGCCCGCGTTGGAGAGGGCGCGTGGTCCGCTGCCTCCCCCGAGATCGTCGGAAGTCCTGCAGCTGGGACACGTCGACACCTCGCTGTGCCTCTTTCACCTCGTTGGAGGAAAACGGCGGCCTCGGAGGGCCGCCCTGCCGGTCCCCCGCGAGGGTCGCGGGAGGCTCGCTGTGCCGGGAGCGGGGGACGGGCAGCCTGGTCCTCACGCCTGCGGGGACAGGAGAGGGTTGGGGGACAGGGTCCCGGTAAGCCTTCCAGGAGGTCGATCAGGGTCCTATTTCCTCGGGACTCTGCATTGGGGGCCGCAACTCCTGGGCCCCTAGCACAAAGGTGCACCTGGGCCCGAGAGCCAGCTGCGAGGGAGCAGTGGGCGGCTGCCTACACCCGAGCCGTACAGACAAGGGCAGCGGTCTCTGTGCCGGCTCAGAGCCCAGGGGCGCCCTCGTCCACACCTCTCATCTGGAGGTTTTGTGAGGCCGACGCCCGTCTTTAACCAGGGCAAGGGGCAAGTGTGCGCGTGTTGGGGGATGGGGCCCCAGCATCTTCTGGAAGGAGCCCAGCACCTGGCAACCCCTGGGTTAAGAAGCCACAGGGGCAGGGGGGCTGAGAGGGACAAGACCTATAGGTCTGGGGGAACTGAGGCAGGCTCTCTTCCTGGGCAGGGCGAGGTGGCCCGGGCAGGGCAGGGGTTTGGGGAAGACTCAGGAGCTAAGGCCCTCAGCAGCCTCCTGTTCCCGTCTGTCCAGCCGAGAGCTCTGCCAGTATGTCTGGCCCTGCATCCACTAGCCAGCAGGCCCTGCCCTGGACAAGCCCCTGGCCTGGCGGGAGCCCTTTCCCACCCAGGACAGAGATGATGCAGGGTGGGCAAGGTCAGGACAGACACACTCCCAAGCTGCAGGACCTAGGAGAGTTCAGACCCAGCCCTGGAGCGTCGGTGGGCATGGAAGGCTTCTTGAAGGTGACACCCGTGTTGCATTTCCCGGGAGGAGGACAGAGAGGGCAAACCCAGCAGGAGGAGGGAGGACCCCCAACCCAGGCTGGATTCAGGGAGAAGCCAGGTGTCTGCAGGACAGACCCCAGGAGCGCAGGTGGACAACCGTGGCAGGGGGTGGGGGTGGGTGCCCAGGCTCCAGGCATGGCCCCCACCGGGACCGGGCCTTGTGCTGACACCCGCTGCTCTCAGGCCTGTCCTGCCCACTCTGCTCTGCTGTGACAGCAGTGGCTGTGAAGTGGCCACTGGAAGCCAGTCCTGGCAAGGAGAGGGCATAGGAGGTGACTGTGCCCACGTCCCAGAGACCAGGGGGGACAGTGACAGGGCTGTGTGGAGGGTGCTGGCGAGCAGGAGCCACATGGACAGTGGTGAGCACAGCGCCCCTGGCAGTGGGGCTCTCTGGTGGGCCGGCTGGCGGTGGCCTAGGCCATGGCCACATGCTGGTGCACCTGAGGCCTGTCCGTGTTGGCCGGGGTGCCTCAGAAGGGCTGTCCAAACTGCTGCTCAGAGGCCTGGGGTCACACCCTCCAAGGAGCCAGGTGGCCCCAGCTGGTTGCCTTCCCCTCCAACGATGAGCTGTGAGCACCCCACCACCTGGGAAACTGTGACCCATCTGAGGCCTGGGCAGGTGGCGAGGCCTGGGCAGGTGGCACAGCCTGAACCTCAGATGGACACACGCCCACCCCAGCCTCTCGGCCACACTCCCGTCCACTCTGCCTCAATGCTGCTACTGCCCTTCCTGCCAGCAGTCGCCTGGGACTCCCCAGCCCATTTCGAGGTCTCACAGTGTCCCCCTCCTTGGGCGCAGCCAGGCATGGCCGTGGACACTAAGGCCTGCGTGGGCAGACACCAGTCCACCAGGCCCCTGCCCAACACCAAAGCCCTGCTCTCAGGCTGCAGGGAGCGGGAGGCCAGCGGCTTCTGACTCTATAACTCTAGGTCCACAGCACTCACTGAGAGCCCGCCATGGGGCTGTCCTGACCAACACCTGCCCACCTACCCCCACCAACCTGCACCTGGCTGGCTGCTCTTTGTCCCAGGAGCTCTGGTAGGGTCCCCAGCCCTGCCCTCCTGCCATTCCCCACCCACCAGCATGTTCCCCATCCCCAAGCAGCAGTGCTGAGGTACCCCCACCCACTTGTTCAGCCCCCAACCCCAAGGGCCTGCAGCAGTGTGGGGCCAGGGGCAGGGCCCACCAGAGCTGAGCACACTCTTCCACCTCTGCCACATGCTTGCTCCCCACCCACAGGCTCAGCTGTGCCCCCACACAAGCATGGTACCCCAACCTCTGGGCACCCTGCGCCTCCACGCTGAGACCCCCACCTCCTGCATCGAATGCCCTCTGTCACCAGGCCCCAGGGCAGCGGCCCACTGGCCTCTTCTGCACCCCAATTTGTCCTGACAAGCTCCTTTGGGACCCAATGTGGACCCCTCTTCCTCCAGGAAGTCCTCCAAAGGGATGTCCCCCTTCCTCTGAACTAGTCCCTGAGCTTTATGGGCCCCTTAGTGGGAACCCAATCTGCTGCCCTGACAGAGCCCACCCCCACCCCCGTGCACCTGAGACACCCTGGGGAAGGATGGAACCGCAGGTGGGGAGCGGACTGAGGCCCCGAAGGTTCCCCTCGGTCTGAGCATGCAGGTCCCTAACCCCTGCACCAGGAGTCTGCCTGGGGCAGGTGTAAACGGCAAAGGAAGCAGCAGTCGGGGCTCCTTCACAAAGAACTGCCCCTCCCTGGAGGGGACACCTCACAGCACTGACCGCACAGACAACACACACACCCCGCAGGAGGCTCTCGCCCCTGGGCCCAGCTGGACGTCCTGCAGCGCCACCTGCTGGACGGGCCTGGTACCTCCTGCACTAGAGGAGCCTGCGGGGCTGGGAAGGAGTGGTGGGCATGGTTGTGCCCCTACGTGCATGGGCAGTCCTGAGGGCCGTGTCCCACACCGTGGGACCAGCATGCCCTCCCCAACGCCCAGGGACCCAAGGCCAGTGACAGTGGTCTGCAGCTCTGTGGGAAGCAGCCCTGCCCATGGCCAGGTGGGGCCTGCCAGCCCATGTGGGCCAAGGGGTCTGGGACACCCCCACAGCCTCTGAGCTCTGGACTTGTACCCCGTGGGTCCTTCTGTCATTCCAAACTTTTCACCTGCTGCTGAGCACCCACTGCCCCCCACCCCCTAATACAGCCACAGGGCCCACCGCTCAGGCCCTGCCCAAGCTTGGCCTTTGCTGACCCCTGGGGTATCCCTCCAGCCACTGGCTCAGCTCTCCCTGGGGTGTTGGGGTAAAGAAGCCATGGCAGCTGCCCCCTGTGATGTGCCAGGTGGTCCTTTTCCCAGGCCCCACTCAGGCGGGCACCCTGCAGACAGTGCCCTGAATCACTGAGACCTAGAGCAGGGACTGCTTACTCAGTCTGCCCAGGGAAAGGGCCCCTCACCACCACATAAGCAAGTCCCCACAGTCTGGCACTGCCCCTGGTCAGCCCAGCAGACTCCTGCTTGGACCTCAGCCCAGCTGTGGTCATCACACCTGCCTACGGGCCTGCCAAACTTCAGGGCACTCCCGTCCCAGCCCCTCCCTAGCACCCTGCTCTCACACCAGAGTAGTGTCCACTGGCTGGGCCAGTCGGCTCGTGTGGCTGTGAGAGTGCTGCGGACAGTGTCAGGGTCACCAACAGGTCAGGTTCAGGGCCAGATCCCACCAGACTGGGGCCCCTGCCCTCACAGGTCCCCAAGGGCCCATTGTGTGGGGACAATGGCTTCCTGAGCTAGGTCCTTCTCCCAGCAGGAAAGCCATGCAGAGCCTGCATGCTGCCCTCTCTGAAGGACCTGGGTGGGCAGTCAGAGCCGGAGGCCTCAGGTCCTGCCCCTGGCCAGCCTGGCAGGGATCCAGGCCTCCCCAGGGACTGGCCAGCCCTCCGGGCATGTAGGCACCAGACAGGCCCCGACCAGCTGGACATTGCTGGCCACACGCAGGCACGTCCCCACCCCCCCACAGCATGGAAGCTGGGCTTGGGGGCCTACCCCATGGAAACCAGCTGGACCCTCTTGGTATCCTCCAAGGGATCTGGGTACACATGCAAGATTGCTGAGTGTCTTGGAGTAGCTGGACCCATGGCAGGCACACCTGGCCCCTGCTGCCTGGGACCTGGGGTCAGTCCTGCAGTGGGACTGGCAGTCTCTCCCCACACTAGGGCTCCACTGTCTTGCCAGGTGAGGGGGTCCTAAGACCCAGGAAGGGCAGGAGATAGGGGCTCTGACAACAGCAAGCTGAGAAGCCCATGGGGGGCATGGCCCTGTGGCAGAGCCCCACAGACAGGGCAGCATGCTCAGGGCCTGGATGAGAACAGTCCCCAAACCCCAGCCAAGACCTCACACGTGCCACGGTTCTGCAGTTGTGCTTTTTTTTTTTTTTTTATTGAGAATGGGGTGTTCTGGGGGCAGGGGACCCCAGTTGGGGACTGGAGACAGGAAGACTGGTGAGGACCAGCTTGTGCAGAGGTCAGTCTTGACACTGGGCGGAGATAGCCCCCAGGGGGCAGCCAAGTGGCCACGGGTAGGGTGGAGCGGAGCTGCACACCAGTTCTCCCACAACTCCGGCAATGTGGTCCAGTTGCCACGAGGGACCTTCAGGAGCAGATCCCCTGGTAGCCTGTCCCCACTAAGGGCCTACCACCACAGTTTGAGTCCCTGAGTGTGTCTCGCTGTGACCCTGGGCCTCTCTGTGCTCCAGCAACTGCAGGATGGCTGCCCCCTGCCTGGCCCAAGCAGCCAGTCCCAACCCAGCCCCCCCAGCCTCCGCTCCCCAACTCCCACCATGAAGCAGCCCCCAGGTCAGACCTGGCCTGACCCAGTCTTCACCCACCCAACAGCACCAGGGAGCAACTGGGGGCAGGGGGCACCTAGAGGAGGGGCAGGCTGCTGTGCCAGTGCCTCAGCCTCCAGGGTACACAGTGGGCAGAAAGGAGACCTGGTCCTGGGGAGCCTGGACAGAGTGGTGGTGTGGCCTGGGACCTATGACAGTAGGAGGGCAGGGCTCCAAGGGGCAGGGGTGTCAGCAGGCTTTTGCTCTTGGAGGCCCTTGGGTGTACCTAGGAGTGTGAGGTGGCCATTGGCCCTGCAGTTTGCTTGGAGGCCTGGCTTATCCAGAACCTACTGTGGGGCCGCAGGCGGGGGGCTGCCAGGTGTGCAGGTCCAGCTGGGTGACATTGGGCTGTCACCCAAGTCCCTTTAACTCTTTGGCCTCAGCTGAGACCTGCCAGGAGCCACAGAGGAGCCCGTGCGTTTCCCCCAGCACCTGTGCTGACCTCAAGCCCTGAGACGTCAGAGCAGAGGCTCTGCTCAACACAAGATAGGGAGGCCCCAGGGCTGGAGAAGGGGGAGTCCTGTGCCAGCCCCTGGGGGAGAGAGAGGCTTGGAGCAGAAGCTGCAGCCCCTCCAGTGAGGTGTCAGCCGCAGGCCACTTCTGGGCCAACAGCTGGAGGGACCTGACTTTGGGGCATCCAGACATGAGTGCTGGGGGCCCTTCCACCCTGAGCCTGACAGAACCGGCCACTGGGGTGGGGAGGGTAATGCCAGTGTGGGTGGAGGAGGCATGAGTCCGTCCCCCTCGGGCCAACAGGCGTGGCAGCAGTGACCTGCACATGGGCACTGTCCACGGCCCACTAGCACTGTCCAGCCGCTGGCCTCCCCCATCACCTGCCACCTGCGTGTCCATGTGGTGCTGGCCCCGCTGCTCAAGGGCCCCGAGCCGGGTGCTCCTTGCCCCTCCTCCCAGGGCTGGACTCCTGTCTCAGCCACACAAGCCCAGCCACGCTGCCTGCCACAGAACCCCCTTCCCATGAACGGTCATCTGGCCCCACCTGCCCCTCCAGCCTCCCTGGAGCTATGTCCCTCTGGGGCAGGCCACAAAGTCACACACAGAATCACAGACCATGGCCTCAGTGGGTTTCTGCTTGAGTAACATCTTCCCCTGCTCGGAACCCAGCCCCCATCCACTTCCCAGGTGGCCCAGGGTGCCGGCTGGTCCCAGAGGGTCACGGACACGTGGCCTCCACATCCTGACCTCAGACTCCACGACTCTGGGGGAGGCCCAGCCTGCCTCAGGGGACCGAGCACGGGCCGGCAAGGCAGTGTGGGGTGGCCTGCCACTGAGGCCGCCCTCTCCAGAGGCAGCAGCAAAAGTCCGAGGCCCGGCCCTCGAAGGTATGTCCAGAGCAACGAGACCTGGCTGAGACCCGGGCAGTGGCCTCTGGGCCTCCCCAAGCCCAGGCCTGGCCCCCGGGTGGTACTGGGCAGTGGGAACCCTCTGGAGCAGGATTGGCCCAGCTCAGGGCCCTGCCGGCCTCCCCTCTGGGGTGCTGGGCCAGATGCCAGCACAGACATGGGCAGCCACTGCTCTCCCGGCTCAGGCCCTCTGGGCTCCTGGGTGTGGCTCCACCTGGTCCCAGCACAGAAATGGTGGGAAGGAGGCCAGGGTCTGGCTGAGCACCACAGTTGGATGTCCAGGACCAGCCCCGGACCTGCAGAGGGGCGAGTGAACACAGTGCTTCTCGGTGACAGCAAGGTGCTGCAGCAGAAAGCAGGGTCCCGGAGCCCCCTAGGCCCCACTCACTGGGACAGGGGCTGGCCTCCCTGTGCCTCAGTTTCCTTACAGGAGACCCCACAGTCACACCTGCAGAGGGCTCTTGGGCCATGAGACCTACATCTGACCAGTCACATGCGGGCATCAGTCCAGCGCCCTGTTCTGGATAGAAACGTGCCTCACACCACTCGGAAGAGCACTGAGCCCGGGCCCCGCACGAGGCCGTGGGGTGGAGGCTGCAGAGCAGGCGAGGCAGCGCCTCTTGTCACAGGAGTCTCCGCGCTCACCCCCATGGGCCCCAGGTCCTGCCTGATCTCTCAGACACTAGCGGGGTCCACCACCAGGACACTGCCCGCTGCGGGGTCACGCCTTAGTAGCCATCGTCATCGTCACCGTCACAGCCGTAATCTGCAAACCAGAAAGGACAGTTGTGGCCGCTGAGGAGGGCTGGGCTGTCAGAGTGCCTAGGAGTCCTACCCTTGCCCCCTGGGGGCTCTGGTACCAGCGGCTGGGCCACGGCTGCACAGGCCCCCCCAGTCCAGGACTGCCACCCGGTCCCCGCAGGTGCTGGGGGCTGACGACCTGCCTGTGGGTGAGCACTCTACCTGTGTAGGCTGGACCATCCCCACCTGCCCAGCACCAACGGGCTCCCTGGTGGGAAGGGCCTGGCCAGCTCCACCTAGCACACCGAGGGCCTCAAAACTCAGAGCGTCTTCATTCAGATTTCCTTCCGGGGTGAAACAGGCCGAGTGTACAGCCACAGGCCTCAGCGTAGGGCTGTCGGGCAGATGGCTGGGGCCCTTTCCCTGACACCCCTGACCACGCCGGCCCCACTGGCCCTACGGCCCTCACCGCTGCCGCCCAGCATCTGCAGGGCGCTGACGCAGGGCTCCCCGTCCTCCTCATCTGGGTCCTCCTCCTCTGCGTCCTCCTCAGGGTGGTACGACACAGGCCCGCTCTCCACCACCACTGCCGAGGGCCTCACAGGCCCAGCTCCTGGGGTGGGGGCGCTCGGGAGCAGCGTCTGTGAGAGAGGGGCAGGCTCTAGGGCAGGGGGCTGAGCATGCTCCCTGACCTGCCCCCTGCCAAGCCCTTGCTGCCTCTCTGTTCAGCTTCCTGGGCCAGACCAGAGCCCTGACCATGAGGAAAGGCCCTGAGCCCCGTCCAGGGAGGGCCCGGCCCCCAGACAAGGCTGCCACCCAGGCAGGGAAGGCTGGCACAGGCGGGCTGGACCCAGAGCCGTGACCTCACTCCCCAGTGGCTCTCTGAAAGGCTTGGGCAATGGCCTGGGACGGACGGCCCGCAGGTGGCTGGGTTAGGGCTGTGCACCGCAGGCCCTGTGTGCAGGGCTTGGCCTACAGGCCCCAGGCCCACTCCCAGGACACCTCTCCCAGGCGCCCTGGGCTCAGGATGCCCCCTGCCCACACAGAGCAGTGTGGCTGGAGCTCTGCCCCTCAGCCCCCGACCCTGGGTCCACACACGTACCTCTCCCAGGGCTGCCCTCTTAGCTGGCTGTGCAGACACCATGGGCCTCAACCTGCAAGGAACCCCAGGACGGAGGAGTGAGGGAAGGAGCAACTCTGGGGCCTTCATCTGCCCCTCTCCTCCCAGTCAAACAACTCTGGTCGCCCCTCACCCACTCCCTGGCCCACAGCAGGGGTCCCAACTTATAATAACAGCATAAGTCAGTACCCCTTCCACTGGGCCTGCTCTCCCTCCCCTAGACGCTCAGCCAGGGCACTTTTACCCACTGTCACCTGCAAGGGACAGAGGGGGAAATACCCCAGAGCTCCTCAGTGCTGCCGACCCACCCCAGGGGGACGGTTGGGACCCCCACCTGAGAAGAGGCGGGGTCCCCTGCACGCCCAGGAACCCCACGCCCCAGGCTGGGGACGGGGCAGAGTATGCACTGCAGCTGCTTTCCTGCAGGCCCAACTGGGTAAGCTGGAGCCACACACTCTGCTGGGGGCTGGAGGGGATCAGAGGACCTGTTGTACCCACTGGGCCCCAGCTCCCAATAGGGACCAGCCTGGCATGTAGACTCCTAGGCGGTAGGCACCACCAGCGTGGTCCCCAGCATGTGGACTCCTGCCCCACCTTGCCCACCCAGCACTACACCTTTTCCCCACGCTGGTCACCGGGTCAGCCCGACTCCTGCCGGCTGGCTTCTTTCTCCGAGGCAGCTTCCTGGTGCTGGCCCTCTCCTCGGGCCGCGCGTCCAGTTTCTGCATGCCACCCCCGCCCTTGCTGTCCAGGTCCCGGAGCACGCTGTAATTGATCTTGCTGGAGATCCTCTTCTGCTCTAGCATCTTCTCGATGGCCTCACCGGCCGTGCTGGCCTGGATTGGCTCCCTGCGCTTGCAGGACTTCTTGGGCTGGAGGGGACACACCAGTCATGCCCCTGCAGCCGCGGTCAATGCCCTCGAACCCCTAGCTACTGCCCGGGATGCCAGGGGAGGACGGGGTTCAGCAATACTAAGGCCAAGCCCTCCTCCTCCTCCTCCTCTCCTCAGGGGGGGAAGTGGCCCATGCTGCCCAACTGCACCCTGTCCAGGGAGCAGGGCCCCAGGCAGCGCCCGCTGTCAGCAGGAAGTCTGGCCTGGGGCTGCGAACTGCCCCTAGCCGGCCACGCTGCACCCCACCAGGCCCAGCAGACGGAGGCCGGTGTCCTGCGCTCTGGCTGTGTTGCCAGCAGGGAGGTGCAGTCCCCAGACCACCTCCTGGGTGCTGAGCCGCAAACCACCTGCAAGAGCCCCCCCGTGCCACCTGGGAGCTCCCTGGCCAGGTGGCACCATCCAGCCACAGAGGAGCAGCTCAGTTGTGTCCGCCAACTGGATGTGTGGCAACACAGAGGCCCTCGGAGCCCGCCAACAGCCTGCCTGGGGCTGCACCTGAAGCCAAAGGGCAGGCGGGCCCCTACCTTCTGCTCCTTGTACACGCCCAGCTCCTTCTCCTTTGCGATCCGCGCTTCTTTCTCTGAAAGGCCGACAAGCGCTGGGTGAGCGAGGGCCTCGGACCCGGGGGGGCTTGGGTGGGGGCTGGGCGCTTACCCCTCTGTTCCCGCAGGTACTCGGCGTTTTCCCGCATCCACAGCTCAGCCTTCACACGGGCTTCCGCCTCATTCAGGATGTACTGGGCAGAGCACACGGCACCCTCAGTGCTCACTCGGCCTCAGCCACAAGCTTGCCTCTCACTTGGGCAATCGGTTGAGGGGTGGGCCCTGACCAAGGAGGGTGAGTGTGCGCACCACACTAACACTCATCCTTGGGGGCCCATGGGTATCCCCCCACGCTCCCCACCCCGGTCCCGACGCAGGAGTGAGCTGAGGGCTCGAGAAGCCAACTGGGAAACGAACGGGTGGTCTTCAGTGCAACGTCCAGAGAGCAGGGACGGACCTCGCCTGCCGCAGGCCCTGCGCACTCGCGGCCCCAGGGCCAGGGGTCAGGGTCCCTGGGACTGGCAGGCCTCAGCACACAGCCCCGGCGGCACTGACAACTGTGTGCAGCCCACGCCCCACAGGGTGCAGCCCGGAGGGCTCAGAGCCCACACTCACCCTGTCGATCTCCATGTCGTCGATGCCACTGAGGTCCAGCTCGCCATCCCCCGAAGTGTCTTCTAGAGGGAAGCATGGCGTCTGGTCAGCACACGCCAACACCACCTGGGCTCTCAGGACGCCACTCCGTCCTCGCCGCCGCGGGGTGGGCGCTGTTCTCCCGCAAGCAGGGGGATGAGCGGACCACCCCGCGCTGCCCAGAGGAAGCAGGATGCTAAATGGGGCTACTGAGCATGGCCCACCTGCCATGTGCTCGCTGTCCAGAGCAGTTTCCAGACTGGAAGAGGGCGGTCAACCAGGTCTCTGCTCAATCGCCCCCGGGGGCACTCCAACCGTTCTCAGGATGACCCAGAGCCTGCCAGCCACCCTTCCTCCCCTAGCTGGGTCGACAGCACCATCTCCAAGGCTCAGAAATTAGGGTGGCCCTCCTGTCTGCTGCCCCTCGCCACCCGAGGCCCTGCACGGAGTCCCGCCGTGCCAGCCCACCCGAAACCAGCTGTCTGGGACGCTCCCAGCTAAGGGCCTGCCAAGGCCCCCTTGTACCCTTTGCTCTCTCAGCTCCAGCCAGAATGGCCTCTTTCTGCTCCAGGGTCACAGCGTCCCCACCGCCTCAGGGCCTCGGCATGTGCCCTCTGCCCTGTGCTTTGCAGGACCCGCCCACAGTGGACGCCACCAGCGCTGGGGCAGGACACCACTGCCACCCACCGACGGCACTAGATTCGCATCTAAGCCACTGAACAGCCTCCCTGAATGGCGCCCCCTTGGGCGACAAGCCCGTGCGGTGGCCCCTGGGGGAGGTCGCCCCAGCGAAGGGCCAGAACTGGCTGTCGGAAGTGACTTGACGGATCCGAAGCCACCTTCCTCGGAGAGCTGTAGGTGACCGTGCCAGTCCAGCAGTGGGAACAGCTGTCTCTGCTCCATGGCTGTCCCTGCTGGTGCCGGGGCTCAGCAAGTGACATCTCTGGCCACGAGGATCACGCCCTTGGCCCACATGTCCCCACCAGATTAGACAAACACAGAAGGACGGGCACAGGAGGCCAGTCTGTCCCCATGGGCCCTTTGTGACGTATGTCTGTGACTTCTCAGCTGAGGTCTGCCGGACACTGCTGCACAAGCTCCTCCCAAGTCCCCCAGGCAGGAAGGAGCCTGCAGCCACTACCCAACCCGAGGGCTCCAGCCAGGACCTGGGCCAGCAGGCAGCAGTCCCAGGGCGGGGAAGCCCTGTGGGCATCAGGCGTCGGCATGCACCGGGCCAACAGCTCCCGCAGCCTTGCACTTGGTGGGGAGGGAGGGGCGCTGGCAGTGCCAACTCTGCCTCCTGAAGAAGTAGGGGGGGTGGCCCTACCCCGACCCAAACCCAGAGCCTGTCTCCTGCCCGCCACTCGCCCCACACTCACTGGGCTCCCCGCTCTGCGAGATGCACTCTCGGATGGAGTCGGAGATGCCCAGGCTGGCTGCTGTGGGCAGGGGCCCCAGGAGGGACTCCAGGGCGGGGGGCCTGCCACTCCCGCTGGGGCTGCCCGCTGCCTCCGAGGTCCCGGGATCGTCGCCGAGCAGCTCCTGGTAGAAGTCCTTGTTCAGGTGGCTGGCAGCGGCCTCCAGCTCCTCGTCCTCGGCATCCTCCTCACCAAACAAGCTGGCTGTGGGGTCCTCGACAGAGCCTGGGGGCACAGTCCCACACTGTCAGCCGCAGAGACCAGGGGAGCCCGCCCTTGTGTGGAGACACTCCCACCAGCCACAAAGGGAGTTCATGCCACTAACTGAAGCCACTGAGGAGGAGCGCCACCAGAGGTCCTTGCTACAAAAGGTGCCTGCCATCCACCACGGCTACACCTCACGCCTGACGTGAGGTTAACATGAGAGCCACAGACTTGAACGTAGCAGCTCAAAGGACAAACCACTCCAAAAGCAACACGGGAGACGTCCGTGACTTTGAATGAGATGGGAACTTCTTAGAAGTAACACAGAACAGAACCCACGAACGCTGATCAGCCGGACTTTTCCAAAGTACAGACACACACAGACTTCTAGCTCACGCACCTGACATGGGACCTGTGTCTATGAGATGTGAAGACCTCGCAGAACTCCGTAAGAAAATACACTCCTGATGAAAAGTGGGCACAAGATCTGCACAGGGGCCAACAGAGACAACCCCTGGGTGGCGAGGGAGCTGCGGCCACGGAGGCAGCGGGGGTTCTCTGGGGCGAGCCCGAGCCTGCCCTTGGCCCGCCAGCCTCTGCTCCATGCCCACCGAGGCTGCCCAAGAACATCTGCAGCACTTGGGGTGACAGCCCCAGCCTGGCTGGCCGGGGTCCCCGGTGCGGGGTGCCAGGAAGAGGGATGGGAGCCAACGGAGATTCAACAGGCAGATGGGGGATGGCCTGGGGTGGGGTCGGGTGGGCAGCCTGAGGACACTTGTGGGACGTGTGTGCCCGTGACGTCCTGGGGGTGAACGCATGCCTGACGCGCCTGGTGCCGCCTTCTTCATGCTGTGTGCCAGTCACACCCGTGTGAGGCGGACAGAAAATTGCCACATGGTGAGGCCCACTCTGAACAGTGCTCAAGTGTTTACAGTCTCGGTTGGCACCGAGTGTCACGCGCAGGGTTCACATCTGGACCAGGGTCCCCTGGGGACAACCTTTCCATCCCCAGTGAGGAGTCGTGTGGGTGACCATCTTCCGGACTCGCCTGGTGGCTCTCCGCCCTGGACACACCCCCCTCCAGCAGAAGGACCCTTCCCACTGCGCAGCTGGCTCTTCCCGGCCTCCCGCCTCCTCGCAGATTTCACAGGGACACAGCAACACAGGACGAGCCCATGGGAGCTGTGGCTTCCACAGGCATGCAGAAGTGGTGCAGGCGGACGACCCCAGGAGTAGCCCCACCACCTAAGGCAGCCAGACCTGTCCTGTTCTATCGAGCTCAGACCTGGTGGGTGGGTGGATGAAGAGCCTGCCACCCTGACATCGTGGGGCTTGTTGGGCTGGGAGGGTGGGGGAGCATAAGCCCATTTTGTCATGGCCAGGCAGGTGCTGCCCAGACAGGCCAGAGAACACCTCCAGGGGAAGCCCCTGGCCACAGCTCCCCTTACTGCTCAGGGGAAGAGGCAGCCAGAATGGCAGAGGCAGACAGGATGGCTCCCTGAACAGCCAGCACGGGAAGGTCTCAGACAGAGGCCACAGGGCTCAGTGAGGGTCGAGCCCCTAAGGTGTCAGCAGGGAGACACCCCACAGACAGGGGGCCCAGGCCAGAGCCAGGGGGCTCCTCCTACCCTAGGGCATCTCTGAAGACTGCTGGCCACAGACACACAGTGGACAGTGCAAAGGAGGGACAGTGTCTACAGGCCTGCCCATAATAACCCAGAAAACGCGGAAATTAGCAACAAAGCAAAATCCACCCCGGAGTGTGTGGCATGCCCTCACTGGGCTCTGAGCGCCAAACACCCACAGCTGCGGCTATGAGTGGCAGGCAGCACCCGCTGTCACATTAGCGGTGCCTGCCCTGCGTGTGCGGTCCCAAGGCCAGCACATAGTCGCCCACAGGCTGTGCAGACGCAGGGCGAGGGCGCACGATGGAGAGGCTGTGGCAGCAACAAATCGTGCGAAGCTGCAGACCCTGGAACTCAATGACCTACCGAGAAAAAGCCCCAAAACAAAACTACGTCACGTTAGGAAGAGTAAGGGGGAAAGTCACCGATAAAACGAAAAGCATCCTCGGACACAACTTGGTTCAATTCTGTGTGGGAAGAGCAGCTGGCTGGACAGACGGACAGTACAGCAGCGTGAGAGTGGGTAAGCCTGGACTGGGGCGGGACACACCCACCACCCAGGACACCCCGCCTGTGCACACCCTGCAGGCGGCGGAAACACCGAGTGCCAACACAGCAGACGCAGCCTGCACCGTGGTTCTGGGAGGCACGAAGGCCCCACAGGGAAGCTGTGCTGTGCTTGCTGCCCCACTTGGCTCTGCCTGGTGTGGGGCTGCCAGCGGGCACAGTGGAACAGAGGTCGGGGGCCGACCTGCTGAGCGGAGCAGGGCAGCACCGGAGAAGACCCTCGTTTCTCATGGGGCACCTCGGCT
Organism: Micronycteris hirsuta; assembly: GCA_004026765.1. Lineage (NCBI taxonomy): Eukaryota > Metazoa > Chordata > Mammalia > Chiroptera > Phyllostomidae > Micronycteris > Micronycteris hirsuta. Next base: position 17,486 of record PVJI01002008.1, on the reverse strand, counting down.
TAGGACAGGGGCCGCACTGCAGCCAAGCACCGTCCAGTCAAACACCCTGCGCGGAGAGCGCCCCGGACCCTGCCCTGCAGACCTGCAGCCCCAGCCAGCCTGAGCCACGCTCAGAACACAACCACGAGCCAGGCCATCACCTTGAGCTCCATCTCAGGGGTCCTTGCCCTGTCCTCTCAGCACAAGCAGGAGTTACAGGTGGGCATTTCATAGATACAAAGTTGGGGGGGCAAAAACGCAAAACAGTGCTCTGCGGAGGGTGGGCTGTGACCCGCATGACCACGCGGGGGATGGGGCTGCAGGAGAAATCCACATTCAAGTTGCGACCTGGCCCCCATGAACACTGGGCATGCCCGCGCCAGGTCGGAGCAGGACTGGCAAGTCCCGCCGCCACCCGTCGGGCCGTCTGTGCTGGAAAGCCCGACGAGGAGTGAGCGCTGAGGCCGGGTGCACAGAGACGTGCTGGGGCAGTGTCGGCACAGACAGCAGCCGCTGCAGGGGCGGGAGAGACAGCACCCACCAGCAGAGCAGGCTCAGACACAGGGACGACAGGGATAGCACCGGCCTCCTCCAGCTATGGAGGGAGTGGGGGCAGCAGAGTGCGGGGCAGCAGTGGGGACACGTGACTGAAGATCACGGAAAAAACACACTAGGGCAGCTGCCACACCTGCAGAGGAGCCTGGGGGCATCGGCCACCCAGACTGAGTGTCCAGGCAGCACGAATGTCACTCGGCACCTGCTCCAGGGCCTCGGCCTCATGGGACAGGACTGGACCAGACGGGCTCTAAGGGGCAACTGTGGAAAGGGGATCAGGGTGGCCAGTGGCTGCATGTCCAGGGCTGAGTTCCTCCCCTTGCTTGGGAGGCAGGTGGGGCTGGCCTGTGTCCGAGAACAAGAACCCGAGGGGACAGCTTCAGCCCAGAGCAACTGGGACAGGAGACGGGTGTGAGTGCTGGGGAGCTGCCCTGGACAGGGCTAGGGCCTGAGGAGACGGGGCTGTCACAGGAGCTAGTGGACACAGCACAGGGCACGGGGGCCAGCTGGTGATGAGAGGCCTGTGTGAAGTGGAACACACGGCTGTGGACGGGGCAGGCAGGGGTGGCCCAAGCAGCCGGGGTGGGGTGGGACGGACTCACCATCTCTTGCCAGGCTGGCCAGGGCCCCCTTGGCCTTCGGCCGGCTGTTTTCTAGTTCAGTCTCAATTGCATCCTGGTAGCTACATATTTCACCTGAAGTGACAAATTAAGAGCAGAAAGTGAGCACAAAACCTCTTTGCTAAGGAGCCCACTTTACTTGTGTGGCAGGGCAACTGGTTACCTTCAACTTCCTCCAGCTTCTTCGACAGCACCTGCTCGAGCTGAAACGGAGAGGAGAGCGCTCAGCGACAGGAAGGCCCCCGCGGGCCTGTCACGGATGCAGGGGCCCCTGACACCGGCCTTGCCAGGACTGTGCTTCACAGGTGCTGACCAGAGGCGGAGAGCAGCAGTTTCAGGGGCCGGAGGTGCGGAGCAGCGGTGGCCCAGGGTCCCCTGACTCAGTGACTGGGCCCTGGGGAGGCAGCACTTCCCCAGACCCCACACTAGACGCCCCGAGGGACAGTCTGGGAAGAAGCCCTGTGCACCCCACACCGGCACCTGTGCGTGCCCGCCTCTCCCCACACGCACGCCTACATGCAGACCCGCCGCTCCGCCACACAGATGTGCAGTGTCTGACTGCAGGACGCAACAAGGGCCTTGAGTGCTGACGGCAAGGCCAGGCAGCTGGCATGCATGTGGGCTCACCTGCTTCATCCGCAGCTTCCGCTGGCCAGCTGTGTATGACGGGGGGTCACACTCTTCCTCCAGGTCGATCTTCATGAACTCGTCCACGGTCAGCTGGCTGGTGGGAGTGTCTTCAAATTCTGTGAGCCTAGAACAGAGACAGGAAATGGACCTGATGCTCCTGAAGAGACACTTAAACCGGCACTGAGTTTACAAAGAGCCCCAGGCGATCCGGGGCCCCTGGCCCAATGCCTGGCAGCTGCTGGCGAGCATAGGTCCCCAGCCCTCCTCAGTTCTGCCAACAGCTCAAACCTGACTCAGGAGAGAAGACCACACACCCTCCTGGCTCCCACAGGTGAAGGGAGAGGCCCTGGGAGAGAGGAGCCCAGCCCGTGGTCACACGCCAGGCTGGAGGCTGATTTTCAACCACTCGGTCAGTTTCCCACAGTCCATATAAGCATCAGAATGCTGAACGGAAGAATTGAGAAAATACTCCTGAGCCCTGGCTGGTGCAGCTCAGTGGATTGAGTGAGGGCTGCGAACCAAAGGGTCGCCAGTTCAATTCCCAGTCAGGGCACATGCCTAGGTTGCGGGCCAGGTCCCCAGCGGGGGCCACGTGGGGGGCAACCACACATAGATGTTTCTCTCCCTCTCTTTCTCCCTCCCTTCCCTCTGTCTAAAAATAAAATAAAAATATAATCTTAAAAAAAAAAGAAAAAGAAAATACGTGTGAGTCACATCAGCACGCAGAGCTCCATCTGCCTTGGAGAAGAACCTGTGGGAGGGCAGCGGCTAGACAGGTCCCAGAGAGGAGCAACTGCGGCGGCCGAAACCCCCGCACCCCACAGCAGCGCCTCACCAGGCCACTCACTCACACAGACATGGTGGCCGGATTTGAGCCCAGCTTCCAAGTGACTGTCACTCGGACAAGGACACAGGCAAGGCTGCCTGCTCTCAGTGCCTGCTTCCTGACCATTTTGAGGTGGAAAGTCTACAAACCACCATCCACTTGAACTTACCTTAGAGAGAACAAGGTCAGCCAGAAAGGGGTGTGGCCTCAGGACAGACCTCTGCAGGACAGGGGGCGGTGCCACTGGGACCTGGCCACGGGGGTCCCGGCCATGCAAGAGGCGGTAGGTCTATGGAGAGCCCACCTCTAGGACCCCAGGCCTGGCCAAGCCTGAGAGAGTGCAGCTCTGCCCCCGCAGAGGTCACCCACCTCTTGCGCAGCGTGGACTCGCACACCTTGACCACGCCGATGACCTCTCTGATGGTCCTCCGGAAGTCGTGCATCCTGGCCGCCACCAGGAGCGCTGGGAGGAAGGGAGGAGGGGTAAGCAGCAGAACACGCCATGCACTGTGAGCCGGGCGTCAGGGCCGACCCTGCACTGGAGACGTCCTCTGCCTGGTCAGCGGTGGCTACACGGTCTGTGCAAATGCCAGGAGGCTGAGGCCCACGCACGGCTCTGCCCACAACTGCTGAGACTTACAAAGTGTACAACATGCTGCATCGCACCCTCCGTGGTTACACACAGGAGAGTCGGAGTGCGTTTCCTGAGAACTTCACAGAGCCCCCAGAGGGACCCGCTGACTGAGGTACCTGTGCAGGAGACGCTGGCCAGTGATGGGCCCGAGGGCTCTGAGGGACAGAGGGAGTGGCCGTGTGCTGGGTGCAGCGACTACCACGGGGTGAAAACTCAGAAACCAGGCTTTGGGGTAGAAAGTGAAACTCAGGCAGCATGGAGCCTGCTGGTAGCTGACTGTGAGAACACGGCTGGGGTGTCCAGCAGGGAGTGGAACTGTGGACACTGGGCCAGGAGGAAGAACAGGGGTACGGCCAGCCTGAGGGGTCTTGGGCAGGTTGCAGGTCCAGGGCCTCCAACGGCCCCAACAGCATCTGCAGGCAGCTGCCACTGGAGGACACACCAGACAGTTGTCCCCTGGGGCCAGGGAGCCAGCCCAAAAGGATGGCACCTCAGCAGTTGAGTCCCAGGTCCAGACAAGGGAGCCTGGCAGTCCCCTCAGCCCGATGGTCCTGCCCCTCCCCCTCCTGCAGGCCAGTGGAGGGCAATGGGGAACAACGGGAAGCAGGCTGAGGTCCTTGAGGGCATGGGAGGTTGGGAGGCAGCTCTAGAGACAACCCAGCACCCAGAGGCCAGTGGGCCCGGCCAGTTGGACTCCAAGGCCCCTTACCTGCCCCGCAGAGGCCCGAGGGGCGCCGGCCTGTGTGCATCCAGTCCCTCTTCATCCTCTGCAGGAGCCTCAGGGCCGTCATGGACACCTCGTGGTTCTTCTCACCGAACTCCAGCAGGTGGGCGAAGCGTGGGATGTACAGGCACGGGTCTGCAGCAGACACACCTCAGTGTGCGCCCCGGACAAGGCGGCCTTGCCACCGCGCCCCCTGCACCCCCGGCAGGGCCACCCTCAACAGTCCTTCCACCACACAGGCTCCCCGGGAACATGCAGCCTCCCTGACCCGCAGGTGTGGGCCCTCACCGCACTCCCCCTCCCATGGCCGGGCATCTGCTGCTTCATTTGGGCACTTCGTGACCGGCAGGTGAGGTCGAGCTGATTTTTAACACATTTACTGGCTGACATTCATTCCTGTGGAATGTCGGCTTCTGTCTTCCACCCCTCTGTCTATGGGTGTGTGTTGCGTCTCTCTTCACCAGAGTGTCAGCTCCTTACTAAGGGCCCCGGATACACGGGTGCAATGGATGTACAGATACGCACCCGGGGCTGGTGCAGGCTGGGGACGAGGCTTTCTGGGGCCGCCAGCCTCCAGGGCAGCAACACCAAGTCACTTAACAGACTCGGCTGACGACTGAGACAGTCGCAGCAGGGTGGTGACACGGCACATGGGGGCAAGACCTTTGGACAGGACTGTCCAGCAAAGCCTCCCTTGAGAGGGGCTGCTGGGGTAGAGGGCAGAGGAAGGAGCGGGGGCAGACTGGGGGCCCCTGGGAGGCACAGAAGAGGTGAGCAAGCCCCACAACCGCAGCAGGAGGCGGTGAGATAGACCCTGGCTGTTGGCTGCACCGGGCACCCTCTTCCACGAGGGCCTCTGGGACTGACCTCTGGCCCCGGGGGCCCTAAGACACTGCAAGCACTGCCACACGGCACCTGTCAGCCTCGGCTCACAGGAAACTCAGGGACAATTTCTGAGGCCACAGAGATTGGTGCCAGCCCCTGCAGCAACACAGGTCCCTGAGGGCCCCAGTGGGCCCAAGTGGCACTCCCCACACTGACCAGTGGGCCATCTCTCAACGGTCACACCACCAGGGCGGTCGTCAAGCTGACACAGGCAGCTGCCACCTCTCAGCCCCTTCCCGGGGGAGGAGACAACACAGAGACCTCGTGGAGGCCAAGGCCACGTGGCAATGCAGCCACCACCAGGCTGACTCAGGTGTGTGGCTAGACAGCTTGAAGTTACAGCCAATGTCCACCCTGGTTGTTTTGTTTGGGGTTCGTTTTTTTGTTTTCTTGATTTTGGTGATTTGGTTAATAAAAAATATTTTTGGGAGAAAACCAAGATATACTTTAAAAATTATACAAATAAGATTCCTAATATTTAAAACAAACAAACATACCACCAGAGCTGGAGTTTAAAAGCAACATAAAGGACGTCATCCTAGTTTGGGTGGGACTTGGACATAAGTTTAAAAATACTGGCGCCTTGGCTGGTGTGGCTTAGTTGGTTGGAGCATCATCATATAACCAAAGGGTCACAGGTTTGATCCCTGGTCTGGATGCACACAATCCCCCTTTGGGGGCAACCAACCGAGGCCTCTCTCCTGCACTGATGTTTCTCTCTCCCTTCCTCTCTTTCTAGAAAAGCAATGAAAAAATGTCCTTGGGTGAGAACCAAGAAAATAAATAAATAAAAATATCCCTGGCTGGTGTAGCTCAGTGGATTGAGCGCGGGCTGGGAACCAGAGGGTCCCGGTTCGATTCCCAGTCAGGGCACATGCCTGGGTTGCGGGCTGGGTCCCCAGTGAGGGCCATGTGAGAGGCAACCATACATTGCTGTTTCTCTCCCTCTCTGTCTCCCTCCCTTCCCCTCTCTCTAAAATAAGTAAATAAAATCTTTAAAAATAAATAAATAAATAAATAAATGCACTGGTAAAACTTCAAGGCAAACCCACTAGGAAAGGGGTGGTGCTGGGAGGGACAGGGACTGTTCCATTGGGAAGGAAAGGAGCAGGCAAGGGAGAAAGCAGCAAACTGCAAACACAGATCACATGCCTTAAGGGAAATGCCAGTCAGCTTGGAGAGAAAGGCAAAATTCAGGGGCGGGGTCTACAGGAGGCACTAAAAATTGAGGCCAAACGCAAACACCAAAGGCTATGCCAAGCCTCACAAGCACGGTCACCAGGACGATGGGTGGCAGCAATGTGAACACAGCCATGGCCACTCAAGCAGTGACAGGGGTGGGGTGGACACTGCAGAGTGCAGAGAAAGTGAGCCCCTTACAGGAGTGCAGAGAAAGTGAGCCCCTTACAGGAGGCCAGACAGACACTCGGAAGTGCAGCAGGAATGAAGCACAGCAGCAAGGGCTGAGAACAAGTTTCAGACCACCACGATGTGTGGCTTTAACACAGACCTCAAGCCAGACAGACTCGGGGGAAGACTGAGTGTCTGGGAAGTGGACACCATCACCACAGTGTGCATGGCACCCTGTGTGCAAGTCAGGCCTGGCCGGCAGCTCAGCTGGTTGGAGCACTGTCGCCACACACCAAGGTTGAGGGTTCAACCCACCGTCAGGGCACATACAGGAACCCACCAGTGACTGCATCAACGGGTAGCACAACAAATCAATTCCCGCGAAAACCAATTTAAAATATATATAACATACATATTTCAAATCCAATACCCTACAAACAGCAATCGTGCCTCTCCAAAGCCTGTGGGGCAGTTCTGAAAACTGACTGTGTGTGGGAGAACAAAGCAGCCCTCGAAATGGCGGGAGAACACAACTCTCACAGGACACGCCCTTTGACCTCACGTGCGAGAACACTGCACGCACACCGCCCGGGGCTCGGTCGGGTAGTGCATTGTCCTGTACGCCAGAAGAGGTTGCTGGTTCAACCCCCCAGTCGGGGTGCACACAGGAAGCAGCCAATCAATGCTTCTCTCTCTGTCAAAAGTCAATAAGCATATCCTTGGGTAGGGATTAAAGAAATAAAGAATACTAAATATTAGCCAGAAAAAGATAAAGCAGTTCCCTCGTGTCCAAGCAAACTATTACGAAACTAGAGAGCAAACTTAGATTTAAATGCTTTGTTAAGGAAGAAAGAACGAACTAAATATTAAGGAATAAGTTAAAAGTTAACAAAATACCTGGCTGGTGTAGCTCAGTGGATTGAGCACGGGCTGGGAACCAAAGGGTCCCGGTTCGATTCCCAGTTAGGGCACACGCCTAGGTTGCAGGCCAGGTCCCCAGTGAGGGCCATGTGAGAGGCAACCATACATTGCTGTTTCTCTCTCTCTCTTTCTCTTTCCCTTCCCATCTCTCTAAAAATAAATAAAAATAAAATCTTAAAAAAAAAAAAGTTAACAAAATAAAGTACTTGAAGTGGACAAAAGGAGTAACACCCCAAAACAGTAAATTACCACCTCCAGGAAAAAAGTTTAAGAAGACCAAAGCAGACAGCACCATGGTGCAGGCGCAGAGACACATACATAGCTGGGGCAGAAATGAGCCCAGAACAGCCCCACACATGTTCAGCGAGCCCCCAAAGATGCCAGGAAGCCAGGAAAGGGCAATCTCCTCAACCAACCAGGTTGGTGCCCTGGCTGATGGCCCAGTGGACTGAGCCCTGGCCTGAGAACCAAAGTGTCATTGTTTCAATTCCCAGTCAGGGCACGTGCCTGGGTTGCAGGCCAGGTCCCCACTGGGGGGTGCATGAGGCAGCCACACATTGATGTTTCTCTCCCTCTTTCTCCCTCCGCCCCCCAAACAAAACAAAACAAAACAGTGTTAGAAATCTGGACCCCTATTTTACATCACATGCAAAAAACAACTGAACCCTGGCCAGGCAGCTCCATTGGCTGGAGCGTCATCCTTAGATACCAAGGTTGCAGGTTCGATCCCCAGTCAGGGCACATACAAGCATCGACCAATGAATGCATCAATAAGTAGAACAACAAATCAATGCTTCTCTCTTCCTCTCTCTCTCTAAAATAAAAAACTAAAATAAAACTCAAAACAGATTAGAGAGCTAACTGTAAGATGTGGAACCCCAAAACTAGAAGAAGGCTTGAGGGGAGCTCAGGACATCAGAATGGGCAAAGATGTCTTGGATCTGACACCAAAAGGACAGGGAACAGAGCAAAAATACACAAACATGACAACATCAACTTAAAAACTTCAGTGCAGCAAAGGAAACATCACGAAAAGGTACCAAGGAAACAAAAGTAAAGTATTTTCAAATCCTGTGTCTGAGAAGGGACTAACATCCCAAATGCAGAGAACTCCTGAACAACAGACACCTGATTAGAAAAAACAGGCAGTCGTGGCTGGTGTGGTTCAGTGGATTGGGCGCCTGCTTCCCAGTCAGGACACATGTTTGGACTGCAGGCCAGGTCCCCAGTAGGGGGCGTGCAAGAGGCACATTGATGTTTCTCGCCCTCTCTCCTTCCCCTCCCCTCTCTCTAAATATAAATAAGTAAAATCTTACAAACAAACAAACAAAGGGCAGAGTTCAGGTGGGTCAGCTGAGTTGGTTAGAGCGTAGCCCTCACATGCATCAGGATGCAGGTTTGATTCCCAGTCAGGGCACATACAAGAATCAACCAACAAATGCGTAAATAAGTGGAACAACAAATCGATGTTTCTCTCTCTCTCTCCCCTTTCCCCCTTCTCTAAAATCAATAAAAAAAAATTGACAAACACACACAAGTTCCCTTGGACACGAGGCTCGCTGAGGCTCGCTGTTTGCAGGGTCTGCCCAAACACCAAAACGTTCAATCTGGATCAGGGCTTCCATGCCCCTTCAGGGTGCAGGCAGGAGTCAACCGATCCATGTCTCCATCTTTCCCTCCTTCCCTCCCTCCCTCTTCCTAAAAGGAAAAAAAAAAAAAAAGACCCAGAGCATTAAGCGTCACTTCTCCAAGGAAGACACGAGATGGCAAACAGGCCCACAGCCAGGTGTGGACCCACTGGTTATCAGAGAAATGCAGATAGCTGCACCACCCACCCGCGGGCTTAGGGCAGCCCCAGGCCCAACCACACCGCAGTCCACTGGCAGCCCTGACCTCAGGCCACAGCACCCCTGCGAGACTCAGCACGGCCGCGCAGCCCACGCCCACGCACTCCAGAAGCGGGCCGGGAGCGCGCTCGTCTGCACGCGGGGCGGGGCCGCAGGCGTGTACGTCTTCTGCGTGGGGCGGCCGGGGTGGGCTGGGCACCGTGACGCAAAGTGACGCGCAGGTGAACGGCGCCCCCGGCGGCCGGGCAGCGGCCGGCGGGCGAGGAAGCAGCGCCCGCTGCGGCCCCATGCTGCTGCCCCTGGCCTGTCTGCACGGTCGGGTGACGCAGTGTCTCACCGCGCTGCTGGTGCTCGCAGAGCCGCCCCAGAGACCCGGGCGCGGCGGGAGGGCGCACTGCGCACCGCCCCCGCGCGCGGAGGCCGCCCTGCCCGTGAAGATGGCCGCGGAGCTCTACGCACCCACAGGCGCCGCGGCCGCCACCGCCACGGACATAGCCAACAGCAACGCCGCTGCCGTAGGCAGGAAGGGCCTGCCCAGCGCTCCGCCGCCAGCCGCGCCCCCGCCTGCGCCCTCACCGCCCGCGCCCGATAACAACAACTTGGAGAGCCCCAACTGGCAGTCCTTCCACCCGACCCTGCGCGAGAGGTGAGTCCGGGCTGCGCCGGCCCGGAGCCCGCGCCCCAGCCCACCCGCCCGGCCCTGAGGCCCTGAGGCCGTCTTTCAGCGTCCCCTTGTCCGAGCGCGGGCAGAGCTCTGAGCCATTCTAGCCCTGCGCCTCGTGCCTTTCCCCTTTACAGGAACGCGCTGATGTTCAACAACGAGCTCATGGCCGACGTCCACTTCATTGTGGGCCCCCCGGGTGGGGCCCAGCGAGTGCCTGCCCACAAGGTTGGTAGAAGCTTGGCCCTTTGAGGTCCCAAAGGTGACAGGCCATTTTCTTATTAGGGTCGAGCTGTCTTCTACTGGGGGTGTGGCATCGCTGGGGCAGGGGGGGTCCAGGGCTTAGGACAGTGCTCTCTCTCCACAGTACGTCCTGGCGGTTGGCAGCTCAGTCTTCTATGCCATGTTTTATGGGGACCTGGCAGAAGTCAAGTCAGAAATCCACATTCCCGACGTGGAGCCTGCAGCGTTCCTGATCATGTTGAAGTAAGCGGGCTCCCCTGGCTGCGAGGATGGGTGGTTCTTCCCTGTCCGCTGCCCTGCAGGGGAAGTCCACAAGGACTGGTGGGCTGGTCTCCCAGGCGCTGGGTGCTTGTGTGCCCCAGGCTGAGCAACACAGGTGACATGGCCCCCACCCTGCCAGGTACATGTACAGTGATGAGATTGACCTGGAAGCAGACACAGTGCTGGCCACTCTCTACGCTGCCAAGAAGTACATTGTTCCTGCATTAGCAAAAGCTTGTGTCCACTTTCTGGAGACAAGTCTGGAAGCCAAAAACGCCTGTGTCCTGCTGTCTCAGAGCCGGCTGTTTGAGGAACCGGAGCTGACCCAGCGCTGCTGGGAGGTCATCGATGCGCAGGCAGAGATGGCCCTGAGGTCCGAGGGCTTCTGTGAGATTGACTGGCAGACCCTGGAGATCATCGTCGCGCGGGAGGCCCTCAACACCAAGGAGGCGGTGGTCTTTGAGGCTGTGCTGAGCTGGGCTGAGGCAGAGTGCAAGAGGCAGGGCCTGCCGGTCACCCCACGCAACAAGAGGCATGTTTTGGGGCCAGTCCTCTACCTGGTCCGAATTCCAACCATGACCCTGGAGGAGTTTGCCAATGGTGCCGCCCAGTCGGACATCCTGACCCTGGAGGAGACCCACAACATCTTCCTGTGGTACACAGCAGCCAACAAGCCCCCGCTGGACTTCCCACTGACCAAGAGGAAGGGCCTGGCTCCACAGAGGTGCCACCGCTTCCAGTCCTCCGCCTACCGCAGCAACCAGTGGCGCTACCGCGGACGCTGTGACAGCATCCAGTTTGCCGCCGACAGGAGGGTGTTTGTCGCGGGGCTAGGCCTGTACGGCTCCAGCTCCGGGAAGGCCGAGTACAGCGTGAAGATCGAGCTCAAGCGGCTTGGGGTGGTCCTTGCCCAGAACCTGACCAGGTTCGTTTCAGACGGCTCCAGCAGCACCTTCTCAGTCTGGTTCGAGCACCCTGTGCAGGTGGAGCAGGACACCTTCTACACAGCCAGCGCCGTCCTGGACGGCAGCGAGCTCAGCTACTTTGGGCAGGAGGGCATGACGGAGGTGCAGTGCGGGAAGGTGACCTTCCAGTTCCAGTGCTCCTCTGACAGCACCAATGGCACTGGGGTCCAGGGCGGGCAGATCCCCGAGCTTATCTTCTACGCCTGAGGCACTGTGGGTGGTTGGGATGTGCTGTGGGGGACACGGGGAGGCTGGCATTCTCTCTCTCCGTGGCAGCTGGTGGGCGTCATGCACTTTGCGAATCTTTTGTACGCGGTCGGCTGTTGCCGAATGTATGAAATAGATGTTTTCTACACAGTCAGAGCCTCGGTTTCCGAATGCCAGCGACTGGGCCTCATGGCATCGACGCTGCGCGCTGGGGTGCCTATGGCAGGTGGAGGGTAGACTGGGGGCAGACGGCAGCTCCGGCCCCGCTAGTGGCACCCATGCTGACTACTTGGCGGGCTTAGCCATCCCTCCCACCCTCTCAGGTTTTATTCTAAGTGGTTCTAAGCTTTAGATCTTCCCTTCAAGTCTGAAACCTGGGAACAGTCGTTTCATGTAGCTCCTGTCGAGTTTTAATAAAGAGCCCCACATAGGTAAGTGGTGCTGAGTTCTCACCAGCACACCAACAGGGGACACCTGCAGTGCTGAGCAACACAGGTGAGAAGGAAACTGCAGCCTAGAGAAGCCCGCCTGCTCCAGGTCTGTCCTCTGCTGGAGGCTGGGCCTCCCCCATGTGGGCAAGGCCTGCCTCCCAAGGCTACAGCCAGAATGCCCTGGAAAAAACCAGGAGTCTTGCACTTGGTTAAGCATCACTAGCTGCTCAGACAAAACCTTCCTACATGACAGATTCAGATTCAAGGGGGTGGGGACACTCGTGGGGCCCAGAGTTGTAGCCCCGGGGAACGCCCTTGGCAGGCCCGGACCGCCCCTTGCCCCTGCGTGGGTGCACTGCAGTGAAGTGGGCTCCATCCTCCCTGTCAGGGGCTTTGTTTCTGGAAAACCTCGGCAGGACCCCCAGGGGAGGGAAGGCGCTGCATGACTCAGTGGGGATGTGGTCTCGGGAGGAGAGGGCCCTCCCCACCCTGCAGCCCCTCCAGCCTCCAGGCCCAGGAGCCCCAGGGGACTGTTCGCCCCAGGGGCCATCCTGTAGGTGGTCCAGCACTGCCTTCCCTTACTTCCAGGAGACCTACTGGATGCTGACGGGCACAGGAAGGCACAGCCTGCCCAGGCCCACTGAAAACCAGCCTCCTGGCAATGCTGAAGCACTCAAGCCAGGCTGCCCGCTGTCCCCAGGCCCTACTTCCCTGAGGCACCTGGCTGCCAATGTGCGCCTTGAAAGGCAGACACGGCCCCCACCCACAGCAGTGCCCCTGCTCCCCTCTGTCCACACCTTTGTCCACAGCTGCTGAGGATGGACATCAGCACTCTGGCTTTGATTCGGAAATAATTGCTACCCTGCTGGGAGCCTGGACACATCTCTCACCTTGCCGTGTGCTCGTACTGGCACACGCCCCCCCACTTGGCACCGGCCCCGCCGTACCTATCGCCGGTGCATTGATGCAGAGCTCTCTCGCCAAGAGGAGGAATGTCTTGCCCAGCACATACACGTTCACCTGTCAGAAAGAAACCCAGGGGCAACGTTGTATTTAGGAAACGTCCCCTTTTTTTCTCTTAAAGTCCGTGTTTCGTTTCGGTCTTTTAAAGAACCCAACGTCAGCCCCCCACCCCACCATGGGCCCAGCCCTGGCACTCGGGCCTCCCAGAGCGCTCCCTGCCTGGTCCAGCCTGGCCTGTGGGCCCCTGGCCCCGGGCCTAAGAGGCCACCAGGAAAAACAAGACCATGGTGTGTGCCTCACCCACCCAGGTGCTGAGGAGTGAGGGGGAGCCAGAGGTCCTGAGGGGCACCTTCCACCCTGGCCAGGCACAGTCACTGCACCTGCTGCTCACAGGTGCCCTGAAGGCTCTGGGAGAAGCCGTCCCAAGGGCTGGCAGCTCACATAGACGTCGGCCTGCGCTCCAACCCGTGCACGCACGTGTGGTGTCTGCGTGTTTGTGTATGGTGTTAAGCGTGCCAGTGTGCATGTGCTAAGTGTGCACATGTGTGCATTGCCATCGTGTGCACATTGATGGACGTTAATGTGTGCACATTAGCACACGTGTTTGGGGGGGGTGTTAGTGTGTCTGTGCACGTGTACACCTTGGCCGGGCTCCCCCCAGGTTCCTGGGCCTCCCGGCTCCCTGCCTCTGTGCAGACCTGCCTGCCTCGCCACCTCCTGCCACCCGGTCTCATGTCCCAGGCAGGGAAGGTGCGAGTGCCCAGGGAAGGGCTTCCTGAACAGACTTCCAGCAGAAATCGAGTGTTAAAAGGGGAAGCGCTGAAACACAGGCCTTTACCGCCAGAGACGCCGTCCCTCCTCATCCATCACAGGTCGTCTCGACAGACACTCCAGCTAAGGGTCACTGTTCGCAGCTGTCTCTGACGGTGGTTGGTCACTACGGGGAGTGGCCGGCCACCCCTCCCCACTTCACCCGAGGACAGGTAGGCTCTGCCCATACAAGGTTCCTGGCTCCGCCTCTGAGCGCCATGCCCTGGGAAGTGAGCTCCCCTGTCAGCTGCACATAATGGGACCAAGGGGCCCCATCCTGCCAGCCCCCGCGGGTACTCCTATGGCTTGTGCTGGAGGGTGTTCACTGTTCGTTCACCCAGGGAGTGCCAAACCCTGGGGGGTGTGGATGAGAACAAAACAACACCTGGGTGGTCTTTTCCAATTTTTGAGTCTTGTACTCATTTCCTCTCTACTTGATCAGCCCCTGGCAGTGTGAGACCCAGGGTGAGGACCCCAGTCAGGGGCGGCACACCTGCCCTGCAAATGCTGCACCCAGCCTACCTGGGGGAGCCCGAGGCACAGACTTCTCCTGAGGCATCAGGGTGAGCCAAATGTCTACGTGTGTCCAGTCTGAACTCGCGGGGCAGCACAGTGACCCCCCCAGGCCTGGTTCAGCTCCAGGGGGGTGGCAACATTCACTCCAGCTGCCCTCTTCGTGTGGACGCCTGACTGGTTTCCTGTCTCCAGGGCTGTGAAGTGAGAAACTACCGGAACACCCCCGCCCTGTAGGCAGGGCCCAAGCCCTTCCTGGACTGCGGTCCTGTCTGGCCACTCGCGTCCTTCCCAGGCTCACCAATGCAGAGGAAACCATGTGGCTCTGCCCTGCACTGCGCACGGCATGGGAAGTGCTCGGGTCTCACAGTTCCGGGGGATTCTGAGCAGGACCCTATGAGACGCCACGCATGAGGACAGCTGGGAGGACAGAAATACAGGCAGCGCCCGGTGCTGATCAGCCTGGCGCCCATGCGACGCCTGGGCCGGGATGAGCTTTCCCCATGGACTTGTGTGGCTCTGCACGAGTCCTCCACTGTGGTCACATGTTTTCAATGCCACAACATCACTTTCCGAATCCTCGGTGGAGAGGGCCCCTGGGCCTGGGCCCGGGCCCAGGACATGGGGCGCACGCAGAGCCGCGATGGCCAGACCTGGCACCGCCCTGCCCGGAGCACGCCCCAAGCACACGTGTCCCCCCATGGGGCCTCTCCGTCACGTCCAGTCCTCTGGAGAGGAGAGACTACAGGACAGCATGTGCCTGGTGCTCAGAAGGCAAATGTCTTGCAGCGCACTGTGAAGGCAGGGCAACGTGTCGTTCCGAACGTGTCTGGTTTTCCCTTCAAACAGCTGCCCTTGCCTATAGCCGAGTCCACTTGGGCCCCACCACCGGCGGGGACAGCACGGAGTCTGCATGCAGAGCCCTGACCAGAGGCCACGGTCTCGTGTGTCCCATGCCCAGGAACCCTCCTGGTTGGGCAGGGCAGCGTGTGCCTCAGCACAGACCCACGGGGAAGGGACTCGGAAGGCACTATACCTGGAGCAGGTCGCTGAGGTCAAGGAGCATGTCTGCAGGGCAGGTCAAGGAGCATCTCTCTCACACGCAGGCCCGTGGAGACCTCAGCTCAGCGCCAATTGTGAGGGAAGAGTGAGGTGGCAGCAGGGCAACTGGACCCTCCCAAGACTCCTGTGAGCCAGGACAGGGCAGGACAGGGAGTGGGCCCTGCCCACACGGGTGCTCATGCACCAAGAGGCATCCTGTCCCGCGGGTGTGGCCAGCCTCAAGTGCCTGCGGGTGCTGGGGTGTCGCCTGCGCCAGGCCTCCCAGCTCTCTAGACAGATGCACCACCACCGTGCTGGTGCTGGAGGGGACAGCTGTGGGGACTCAGGCATGGCCCCTGTCCCTGCTCTTGCCATGTGATCCAACTGCAACCAGAACAGGCCCGTGGTGACTCACAGCCAGGCTGGATACACACAAACCCAAAACACAGCTGCCGAGCCAGGGCCTTACCACACAGAGCAAAGGTGAGTGTCACACTGAGTCCACAGTGGCTTTAAGAAGGAACTCCTAAAGAAACCCCCCAGGGCTGGACCGGAGCCCAAACCAGGTGTTGGGGGCTATAGCCCCCCATGAGGGCAGATTCTCAAGGACCGAGTTTCTCAGTCTCTGAGGGCAGCAGCCCCACGGCAGAGAGTGCCACGCGAAGACCCACAGGCTGTGACGGCTGTGAGGATGGGAGGAGGACAAAGGGAGTGCAGGGAAGGCCACACCAGGCTGATGTGCAGAAAATCGTGACCCAGGAGAAAGGAAACAGAAAACAAACAAAGCCAGAGCCAGGCAGCAGTCTGGAAGCAGCGCTGTGGAGCAGTGGGAGGACCGGCGGTCCCGGGGGCCAGGGCAGGGGCGCAGCATGGGGTTTTGTGGGGCCGTGAAACTGTCCCGTGTGCTCCCACCACAGACAGATGGATGGACGGGCGCAGGTGTGGTGACACAGAGGACACACAGGCCGGGTGCTGGTGGAAGCTGCATGGGGGCCGGAGGGGCAGCCATTCCACAGACCTGAACTGCTCCAGAAAATGAAGCCCATTTAAAAAATTATAAAATGAAGGTAAAAAGTAGACAAAACTTTGACCAGATGCTTCATGAAGAGAAACAAAGAGCCACTAAACCCGTGACCAGAACCCTGCTCAGTGACCTCGGCAGGGTCGGCGCAGCCCCTGGCCTCGGGAGCAGGACAGCTCACACAGCAGCTGCTCTGCAGAGCTCAGGCCCCAGCCAGGGCAGCGGCAGAGGGGTCACAGGGACAATGGCCGAGCCCACAGGCAGCAGCGCTGCGCACAGGCTCCAGCCTGGAGGCCCCGGGACACACTCGCCGGAAGCAGCAGGGCCTGCACTCGGGAGGGCGGTTAATGGAAGAGAAGCCAGGAACCTGAAGCGGGGACAGTGCTGCCCTGTCTGTCCCCAAGATGATCGGGTCACAGGGATGCACATGTAGGCCAGAACCCATCCACCATCCAAGGGAGACCCGGGCATTTCCTTTTATGCCTGGTGGGCTCGGGGCCTCTCCTCAGTTGCCTGCAATGCCCAGAGGGCAGAGGCTGTAGGAGGAGCCAGGGTAAGCCTGGGCTGGCCCCTCGCCCCGGAGCTGGATGGCCCTGCAAGCTGTCGGGTCGCCCTCCCTCAGCACTGAGGCCGGCACACAGCAGGGGCCTGCGGACAGGGAGCCCCTCTGTCTCCACAGCAGGCCACGTGATGGCTGTCACAGCGCAGGAGTCACAGGGGCGAGGATGACGCGGGGAGGCGCCCGTGTTCTGCCTGCGGGGCCTCTAACATGAGGAGGACAGGCTACAGCCCCCGGGGAGCCGCCACAGCACCCCATGCGGCTGCATGACCAATGAGGCCCCGTTTCTCCAGGTGGAGGTGCTGAGGGAGGGGACAGGGAGCCAGCAGACACACCGAGACGTGGCCCCAGCACACCAGTCAGCCGTTCCACGTGAGCATGAGAGACTCTCCGAGAAGAACAGCTCAAGATGGACTGGAAACAGGATGGGAAGACACAATTGTGCACCGCTTACCAGAGATGCATCTGAGATCATGGAGACCGAGTCCCAGAAGACAGAGCGCGCCCGGCAAGCGCTAAGGGAGGACGGTGTGGTTTCCCTCACCTCCAGCACGGCCACACTTTGGGGAACGCAGTCAGTGACACAGAGGGTATTTCGCGGGGTCACAAGAGTCATTCCCACAGGACGACCCCCAGTTTGTGTCCTGATGACACAGCTTCCGGATGTGACAGGGACCCGGGAGTCATGGGGAGCAGGCCGCGGCATAAGCGGTAGGGGTCTCAGCCCCCTCTTCACAGCCCGAGGGACCCCAGGCAGGGCGCCCTGACAGGCACAGACAGCCCAACTCCCCCCCCGGAAGCCTGCAGCTGCCAGAACCGGTGCTGCTGAGCTGCAGGAAC